>CAJNOQ010000992.1:0-37889 GCA_905250885.1 Didymodactylos carnosus | reverse complement strand
CATCTGAGTCTTTTGCAGTTTGTAGATCTTCGATTAGCGGTTTGAATGTTAGCCTGATTATTGAAAATTTACTGTAAACAACTTACAGGATAGGTTTGTCCTTTAAAAGGTCAACTTAAAAGGTCAACGTTCTGCAATTCCGTAGAATGGTGCAGCATGTACTCAAACTCTGAAAAACGAGGAAAATCGCCTATAAAAACTGTTTTTTTCTACCATTAAACGTTTTCTATTCGCAATGCGAACCACTTCACTCGATAGAACGCGAAAAGGCGCGTCGAATGCATATCTTGTTGTCTTTTGTTGATATGATTTTATGGGGGAAAAGTAGTTTACAAAAACGGCCTACTTTTCGGAAAAAACGAGATTATTTAAAAATTTTCCTGAGAACGTGATCAACATTTTGGAAGTTTTTCTTCGCTAGTGATTTTGTAGCTGTGCACATATAGAAGCTAATCTGACGGCACCAGCTCATGAAAGTATTTCACTAAAAAATGGTGAAAATGCCCATAAAAGGACGGTTCTGCTGGGAAATGGGGTTTCCACAGGTCTAGATACTCCCGAACAAATTCGGTCCGAACAAATTTGTCCGAAATAAATTCGGACAAAGTTGATGTAAACTCTGGTACGCTTTCAAAAGAATCACCCTGTGATTAATTTGATAAATGAATCAGCATACAGTATTGATCTCTCTTGTATTTATGAATGGTTAGTTTATTGCACGATTATGCCTGATGGATTTTCGCTGTTATCATGTATCGCTAGTATACCGTTGTTCGCTCAAATTTCAATCAAGCTCCGCTTAAAATCACAGAATATATTAATAGTTTAAGTGATACTCGTTTAATTATTCGTTTAATTATTGATTATTTATATTATATTGTTCTTTTTGATACATATCTCTGACATATATCTGATGAAGGTGCCAATCGACACCGAAACGTCACATTTTTTCGAATAAAGAAAGATCTTTAATACGGAAGAGTATTTAACTTGATTCAATTCATTATGTCCTTCCAATCAAACAGAAATCAAAACATATCTGTAGTCTAAATATTTGTTTTAACAAAACCGAACATTTCAAACGACAAAATAAATTCATTATGATATCTATTGCGTTTTAATTAATTATTAGTCAAACCTTTTACCAGATGAAAGCATTTCCTATATGAACGGTAAAGATGATTTGAACGATCGATCGTATGAATATTTTTCTTCTAGGTTACACAAAGTAATTACAGAGATAGGAAAACATGATACATTCAAACTCCATATTGGAAGACAAAAGCTTCAAAGTCTACAGCCAGTTCATTTTTGGTATGATAGCCTTTTCTTTGTAGAGATTCATTAATTCCGTTTGTAAACCTTTTAGATTATTCATGATTTGTTTTGTAGAAAAAAAGACGTTTCCTAATGCTAAACGATCTCTCAAAGAACGAGTAATATTCACTTGTCGAATGATTTCCGTTACTGGCCAATTTGTAGATGATGGATCTAGTCGATAAGCC
This sequence comes from Didymodactylos carnosus, assembly GCA_905250885.1. Lineage (NCBI taxonomy): Eukaryota > Metazoa > Rotifera > Eurotatoria > Philodinida > Philodinidae > Didymodactylos > Didymodactylos carnosus. The sequence goes on along the minus strand of CAJNOQ010000992.1, from coordinate 36,384 downwards.
GCATTGCCTGGATAAACATGACGACCTTTAGTTGACTGATTTAACCACCAATTTAATAATGCTGGATAACTTTGCTGTGGTGGATCGATTGCCCAATAGAGTTGTGGTGTCAAATAATCGACAAGACCTTGTTCTAGCCACATTCGACTGTCACAATATAAACTATCATACGATGATAAACCCGATATTCCCGGTGGGTTACCACTTTTCCATATGCCAAATGGACTGATACCAAACTTAATTTTTGGTTTGATAATATGCATTTGCGTATAAAGTGATTGAATTAGATTATTAACATTTGATCGACGCCAATCATCTTTACTGAGAAGTCCACCTTGTTGTTGATAGGTTATATAGGTATTTTGATCGGGAAATTCTGTTCCATCAGAGTAAGGATAGAAATAATCATCAATATGTATACCATCAATATCATAACGGCGTGCTACATCTTCAACGACAGATACAATAAAGTTTTGTAAATCAATAGAGCCTGGATCCATCCAGATGTAACCAGCGTACTTATAGGCATATTGCGGAAAACGTTTGGCCATATGTGTTGGTGCTAATTCATATGTTTCATCTTTGGTTAGAGCACGATACGGATTAATCCAAGCATGTACTTCTATGCCACGACGATGTGCTTCTTGAACGATAAAGGTTAATGGATCCCACAGTGGATTTGGCGCTTGATTATGCGTCCCAGTCAACCAATAGCTCCATGGCTCTAAGGTTGACGCATAAAGAGCATCACCAGCTGGTCTTATCTGAGGAAAGTATAAATGAATAAAGAGAAACGATCATTTCAAATAACATACCTGAAACACAACAGCATTCATATTTAAATTTTGCACCATGTTTAAGATATTAATTAATTCTTGTTGTTGTTGACTAGGCGTACTAGTTTTATTGCTTGGCCAGTCAATGTTGGCCACTGTTGCAATCCAAATAGCTCGAAACTCTTCTATTTCTTGCGTATGATTTACCGAGAAACAACACTTATAGTTAGGTGGCTTTGATTCACACAAACCGGATAAATATAAACTATAGGGACATTGATTTTCATCGATACATTTACCGTAACCATATTGAGGATGGTTATATGTGTCGCAACTGTCACATAGGACACAGGAAAAAGAACATAGTAAAGCAACAGTGATGGATACTAATAGTTTTAAGTAGAGCATAATATAGTACAGATACGATTCTGATAGATGTAAAAAAATCTATTGTTGACTGTATTAAAAAGAAAAATCTATTGTTGAGAAAAAAATGCAGCTGTTCTTCAACATTTAGATTTCGATAAAAAACACAAACGATTTTGTTTTTCGAAAATTAAATAGTAATCTTTCGTTTCAAGGATCATCCAATATAAATATCAATAGTTTTCTTGTCTAATGATAGATACGACATTATATATAGACAGAGCATCATCCATTGTACAACAATTGTGTAGAGAATCTAGTTGTTCGTCTGCGAAACGCGTCTTTAACCTACATATTGTACATCGTTGAAGAAAATGAGTTTTGAACGTGGATAAATAAAAACAATTAAAGCAATTTCTCTTACGTTTTTCTCTTATTAACAACTTCTTCATGTAAGATAAGATTCTATCGGTATAGCATTCAAAAAAGACAAAATAGTAAAGGTAGACAATTAATTGATCCGATAATGAACAGTTGTGTATCAGAATGTGTTGACGATATATTTATACTAAAAAAAGAAAAAAAAAACAATAAACAACAACAATAATAAAAAATGAAATTGAACAATAAATTATTTAACTATTTGATCACGAACGTAGCGTAAAAATTCCACATAAGACATTGTCGATTCGGATTTATCATCCACTAAATGGCGAGTAAATAAATAACGATTTGGACTGTCTTCTCTAGAAATAGTAACATTAATAATTAGTTATTTCAGCTAGTAAGATATCATCAAACAATTATCTACCTTAGAATGTGTATAGCTACACCATGGGGTCTATCTTGTATTAGATATGATAAAAAATTCTGAATTTTTACTGATAAAGAATTATCTAATTCAGGCAACGAATACTAGAAACAGAGAAGATAAATAGAAATTTTAGATAAAAGAGCAATATGTTTGATATACCGAGTCTGATAGTAAAGAGGAAAATGTTTGTACGTTAAACACATTTTGAACAAAATGATCACTAATGGCTTTTCCAATGTAAATATAAATATATTCACAAGCGTCCATAATATATGCACCATGCGAATCAATATGTTGAAATGATAAATGAACGCGTTGAGGTATGTGCACTTCATCTTCTCCATCTTGAATTACGTGATTCTGTTTATAAGAAAATTAACTATATTTTATGACAAAGCAATTAGAATAAAAATCTTTTCTTTTACTTTATCTTCAATTGTATGAATAGGATACAAATCTGGATAAAATATTTGTCTCAAATATTGCGTTGGCATTGTTTTGCATAAACTAAGAAAATAAGCACGATCATCTAAGCGTGAACCAGAGCCAGTACGAAAACCGACCTAAAGGGAAAGAAAGAATTATGGCAATACTAATAATGTGAAATTCATCATTGAATGGTTTAAGGTATTCATTTTGAAGAAATTATCAAACAATTTCATCTTCTGTACGAAATTTATATGATTTTCATCACTTTAGTAGAGTTTTACAAGATATGCCTTATAATACGTACGGATTTTATCATGCTTAACATGTACAATGGTAATAGACGCAATGAGGGTGGAACAAATAAGGTGAATGCACGATTCGATGCGTGAGTTGCGCACGCTTTTAAAACATCAACAGCAACATTGCACATTGCTTCACGAGCTTCTTGTAATGACGATTGTAATGAACGATCGGTCGCTTTATAATAATAACAACAAAATAATAGTACTAACAATAAAAATAACACTGTACTCTTACCCATTTTAGATACGAGTGAAACAACTGCTTCTTGATCCACATTAGTAAATATCTCTGATAAAATTGAGCCCACTGGCAGGGATAATGTATGTACACGAATACGTCGTTCGCCTAAAAAAAGATGAAAAACATTTTGAAGAGATATTACATTGTGTTTAAAGAATACATACTTTTACTCGATGTATATAATAATGCTGCTTGAAATGTCACTGTTGTATAATTTGTTAACGAATCTTCGATCGACACTTGCATACCGAATGCTGCATCAGGATTTATATTTGGTAAAACAAGTAAATCAACCGAGCGTACAAAACCATTGCCATGAAATGTATGAATAGATAATGCTAAAAAGATCGCAAATGCTTTCTTATAGGTTTCTTCGAAACACATAATAGAAGTATGTTTACCTGGTGGACATCTTAGTCTCATAACCGCCTCGAAACCAATTTTACGTTGTAAATAACGACGAAGATCATTTTCAAAACGTTCAACCTCATTTGGACTTTGTACGGAATGATAGCCGGGATAATATTTTATTTCACCGCCAGAATATTTTGAAATACAACCTATAGTAAGTAGATAAAATAATAAACTACTTGTCTATTTTTTAAATAATTAATTATCCTACTTAATGTTGCCAAATCGGCATAATGACTATTCAATAAAAATAAATCACATGCAATTTGTTGTGATGCATAGTCTAATGATACTTTTTTATAATAATCTGATGTTGGTGAAACATTTGTTGGTTCTTTTCCTCCTCCACCTTGAGTCTGTTGTGCTTGTAAACTACCCGGATTTATATTTGGTATTCTTGTTTGAACAACAGTCACTCGTCCACCAGTTGGACTCAATAATTTGAGAGCTATTTGTAGCGCGGCACCGAGTGCCGAATCTGTTTCATAATTTTCTTTAAATGTTTTTGGTAATTCATTTAAAAACGTTTCTACAGCTGAACGATTTTCGCTCAATGTCACCATTAGACCATCCGGCAATGGAAGAAAATCATCTTAAGAAAAAGAAAAAAAACAATGTTATAGTACGACGTACTGATCTAATCGATTCTCTTACTTTCAATATTCTCTAAATCTGGTGCAATCATCATTCGAAATGTTCCATTTTGTCTTTCTGATAAATCATAAAAATGTAAACGGCTATCAAACGTTAGAAAACCAATTTGTGTACGTGCATCTCCAGGTAATACGCCAAGATTTTCATATAAAATATCACAAAATGATTGCAAATATCCTAATAAAAACAAAATGTTTTTGAATTTTTTAGATATTTGTCCAATGCATTCGCTAACCTGTTTGTACAGCATTATGCGAAACATCCAATAGAAATAAATACATAGCAGGCTGTGGTGGTCGTGCCTAAAATACATAAAATTTGTTATCATCTGTGTTCAAATAAATAAAAAATATATACCATATAGTCGGCTGTAGCTGTGTATTCCACAGTTCCGAACCGAACTTCCGGACGTCGAGCTGGATCACCATACGTTTTTGTTACTGGATCAAACAAAAATTCTTGTGGTACTAAAACAAAAGATATACATACATTCATTTTATGGTATCACTTATAATTAAAAAAATACTTACGATTGTTTACACGGAAACAAATACTGCATCGCCAACGTGTATTATCGAGAAAAGTGACAAACGGATTTATGTAAGATTTGCACGAATCACATCGGACAATTTTTGTTCCTTGAATTACACTTAAACTCTAAGCAAATAAATAATATAAATGATTAATAAAACAGGTGATAAAGAATAAGAATACCTCTAGATCTTTGAATGGATGAATTAATATTCCAAATGGTAGACGACTTTTATTTAAAAGTTCTTTGGTTTGTGGTATAAGATTTAAAGTCGATCGCATTACGCTGAAACATATTACGATTATGATATAGAGAGTAATGGTATATGTTTTTAAGCGGACAGTTCACTTACTCAGAACTACAATTCATTTGTTGGTTATCCTCTGATAATAATGAAGATGTTGGAGCTTCTTCGACATAACTACTAACAACGCTTGTTGCTTTTAGCAAATCAATCATTTCGTTATTCTGAAAATACGATACTACCCAATAGATATCACTGTAATTCTGTAGAGTATGGAGAGTTATATTTTACTTACGTAAACGCTTGCTTTATTTTCAATAACGGGCATTGGTGGTGTCGGCAGATAAGAAGGACGTTGAGCAGATGATGTTATCAGCGGTTGGGTCGGATGTTGAGGAAATACTGTGGGAGGATTGTATGGTTGGGGAGCTAGAGATGTGGGTGGAGGAGGAGGTGAAGACGGAAGTGAATTATACGCTGTCGGAGGAGGATACAATGGCCTGTGCTGCAGTGATGAAGATAAAGGAGGCTGCATTGGTGAAGATAACGGAGGCTGCATTGGTGAAGATAAAGGAGACTGCATTGGTTGATATTGATAATTATTTGTAATTGGAGGTGGAGTAAAAGAGTTCGGTGCCTGTAAATACAATATGAACATAAAGAAATGAAGGTTACAAAAACAATAGCATACCATTGTGCCACTGTTATAAGGAGGTCCCATATTCGTGTTTGAAATAGGTGGTGTACTAGGAGCTGAATGACTTTGCAAAGTTTGCTGATAGTGATTGGAATTGTAAACAGAAGGCGGTGGATAAGGCATTCTAGGCGGTAAAAAGGAGTTTGAATTGGTAGAATTGTGTTGTGGACCATTTTGTTGAGATGAAATGGGTGGAAAAACCTAAAATCGTGAAAAATGAACATTTATTAAAGTGCATTCTAAGTTTCTTAAGGAAATGCTTTTAAGGTCAACTTTTCTAGTAGAAGCAAATAATAATACTCCGCATTGCGACTACCATTATCGATGTAGGTGCAGACCGTATCAGTTTCAATAGCCCGATATCATCCCTATAGGTGATAAGCTTGTGGCATGGTCGCTCATGTCGTTACTAGGCACCAGCTGCAGCTATGGTCAGCAGGCTAGGCTACCGCTGAGCTCTCTTCACCCTATTACTTGAGCTCGCCATGTATCAGCTTCTCGAAAGCCACGAAGACTAATTCGTTATTGAATAAAATTGCATTTTTTTTATTTCTTCTTCATTTTCACTATAATTTATATGAATATATTTTTCTTACGTTCCCAACCGCTAAATTTGCTCAAAAGCCATAAAACCAAAACAATTAATATCATCCTGCAGACGACGCAACAAGCAGACTCAAAAGACCAAAATCAAAAGCAATCAAATACGTCAACGGTTGCCGACAATTATTTTATTGAATTATCTCAAAAAAGAAATGCAATCCCATGGTGCCATCAAAATAGTTATTATGAATGAGTCAGCGAAGATGAATATCATTTGAGATGGATAAACAACATATACAAAAGATAGATGACGATAAAATGTGAGATGGGTAGCAACAATAGTATTATATGAACTATCGTTTAGTGATTGTTAATCAAACTTTTCCTTTATTCTTTGTTTAATGTCATATCTATACACTGAACAAGGCAAGAAGTGGAGTGTTTTTAGTTTGTTAGGTAACTTTCTTTCTTTTATTTTTCATGACATTCATTTTTATGCCAGCAAATGGATAGAAAAGTGTAGCGCTATCTCATTGTTTTTCGTTTATTTCCAGTTGTGTCTTTCCTGTATCCGTAATACTCTGTGGAAAAAAAAGTGCTTGCTAACGTTCAAATAGACTTCAATTCTAATTAGATATACTGTACCGGATTGTAATTTTGTTTATCGCCGAATAATGGCACTTGAGACCTAATCGCTGCCATTGAAATGATACCTGAAAAATTCAATTATACAAAAATATCAGAAGTTATATGCACCAACCGCATGTTCAATGCTTTCAAACGGCCATTCAACTGGCCATGTGAAAGCATTAATAACGATCGTTATAAGCAAAAAGTAAGATAAAACAAAAAAGATAAAGAAGGAAAACATTCCAAAACGCCTTAATAGCCGATTGAACTATTTCCAACAAAACTATAACTACTGCAATGCATTTGGTTGCACAATCTTCTGTATTCTCATATTTTGCTTTTCAATTAAAATTTTTTATAATTTTCTTATACATATTTTCTTTATATGCTTCTCTTCAGACACTATTCACTGGGAGACGAACACTATACGTCTTATGTAAAAAAGAAATCCAGTGATTCTACTATTCGTAGCAAAACGCATCAAGTAATAGTTGCGGCACTATTTTTCATCTACTCTGAAACATTTAGAATTTGGCATAGAAACGACGGATGATTCGTTTTTCAAAGTCTGCGACTAAGACACTAGAAAAATTTGACCACGTTATCAGAATGTTGAAAATAGACCAACCAAAAGTAAATAAGACACCGCTACGTTTCAATACTTTTAGAGAGACGGCATATGTAAAAATATTTTAACATAATACTAAAAAGTTTTTAGTGTACATACTCTAGCCGTAAAAGAAAAGATTCTAGTCTGTTGAGTAAATAAAATGAATTTTTATCACTGAGAGTGCTGTATGTGTTGTATATGCATGTCTGTATCACCGAAACAGATGTCAGGCAATACGCAGAAGCAGCAAGCTAACGTGGCAACATACGCAGCAAGCTAGCGTGGCAACATTTTTTTTCCATTTATTGTTTTGTTGAATCGAACTTGTTTAAAGAATATTACATCAAACAACGGTGATAAACTCACATCAACATGCTAGAAACATACATATGATTAGCACGTCATAGACCGAAATATATAAGCCTGAAAACAGAATAATGATGAAATGATCGAAGAAAACAATACTCTATTGCCCGAATGTTGACATATGATATAATGATTAGTCAATGTCAATAGGACATATTGTGAACTGGATTGATTAAGTAGTTTCAAATTCAATAACGAAAACTGAACGTTATAGAAAAAATATTATTAGTCAGATTGTGCATAGTACTTTCAATTTTTAAATATTTTTTCATGGTACTTTTTTTCAGCATAAATTCAAAAGGCTGTTTAATTTAGCCGTTTCTTTTTTTATTATCATTATTCTAATTATAAGCTAAACTTGTATGGCAACAACAAAAAGGCAATAGTAATATCTAAAAAAAAGTGTAATAATACAAGTAAAAAATAGCGATCGTTACAATAGACAATACAGATTCGGTGAGTGGCAAAACTGAGAGAACTAAAGCACCGGTTTTAGTTCTACTCTCAGTAAATTATAAGAAGAGAAAGAAAAAAAAACGAACAATTCATAGTCACTGTTAATTGAAGAGACAATAACAATTACAAAAATATGAAAAACAAAGATTAATTGCACTAATACTGAGAATAGAAAATACGATCGCTGCATAGATTAGATAATAAAAAAATTTAAACAGCTATCAGAACGCATTTGAATTAAAAAGAAAATTATTTACAAAAATATAAATTATTTTTGAACTATTCAGTTGTTTGTTTGTGCAAAAGAAAAATTAGCATTTTAATGTGCGGAAGAAGAAGATGATAGAAGTTGAATATAAAATTTAATTATTATCGAACAACCACTATTTAAATATAATGTTTGGGTGAATGGAACGGATGTTTGTTCTAACATTTTTGAGAAACGACGATCATCACTCGATTCTGGTATTAAATCAGTTAATAATAATGATGTTGAACCTAAACATTCGGGTGGTGAAAAAAATTCATGATCATAAATTGAAATATGAATAATATCCGTATCGAAATCAGTTAACATAAACTGCATAGGTGTATTCCATTTTGGTTGAACACTTCGTTTAACAAAGTGTGTTTTCAATGTTAAATTACCAATAGTTATTTCACAATATGGATCAATACTACCTACAAAATAACACAAAAAAATATAAAATGAAAATGATGAAATATAAAATTCAGCTGCATTTATATTTGACATCGTATTTACAGCTTGTTGATCCAAAAAGCTCTCTTTAAGTTACTTCGAGACAGCATTCAGTCCCCGTGTGATCGACAAACAGCTGTGGTGTGTCTCATTTGGATACAAGTAGTAGAGAGAAAGAGAGAGAGAGAGAGAGAGTAGACAATAAAAGTCTGAGTGCTTCACAAGTTGCACTCTTCAAATCGAATATGATAATATACGAAGGAATATCCAAGCATGGAAACAATTATGTCTGACAAATAAATCTACTAATACACTTTTTTTGATTTAAAATAATTTATTATTTTATACCATTTAAATATAGATGAAAGAGAGAAAGTGTTTCGTATAACACGAAATAATAATAATTCTATTTTTATTTTATGTTTTATTTCTTTAGGTATGGATATGACTTAATACCGTTTACACTGAACATAGAAATACGATTCTTCTGTTATATGCGCATATTTAACGAATAAAAGATTTTTAAATAGAAAAACGTTCAATCAATGCTTACGATGTCGATTAAGTGTTTTAGTGGATGGCATTAAATCCATAGCTTCTTGTACAAATAACATCAAACGTGCAATACTAGGTTTTGATAAACGATTATCTACTAATAGAATAAAAATTAACGTCGGAAATAAAATATTAATGTGTGTGTATATAAATATACAAACCTGTATTTAAAAAAACACCTTTCTCAGCTAAAATTGATTTTTCAGCTAGCAGACATTCTTCAACACTAGCATTGATTGTTCTTACCCATAGTGTTCTAAGATAAAAATACAGAACAACTATAGTATATGAATAAGAAATTTTTTTGAAATTAAAAATTAAAAAAAAATTACCGAACATTTGTTTGAGGTGCTTTCAAGATAATTGGTTTATCATAAATTTTCGTTGTTATAGAAAATGATAATTGATCATTTAATGCTTCATGTGCAGAAGATATATCATACAAAAATAATGGCTAAAATGAGAAAAATAACATACACATTATATTTTAAACAAAAAAAAACAACAACAACATTGTACTAACCCTTTTATACATTTTCAATTGTAAAGTTGTTTTTTGTTCAAATAATTGCGACTGTATGTGAGATGAGGATGATTTTGTAGTAGTAAATAACATAAAATCATTGAATAAAAATCCAACCAAGTCTTTTCCATTTGATGTCTTTAAATAAGTCATAAAAATCACTACTATTTATTGTGCTCTATTAGTTAGGAATATTTTTATATATATACATACTTTTGTCAATAATCCATTTAATAACAATTTTCGGTTAATATTATATTTTGTTAATGAGTTAAAGATAAGATATTCATCGTACAAATACATATCATCATCATTTTCTAATCGAATATGTTGTTGACACCAATCTAATTTTGTTGAACTTTCTTGTTCACTTATTTGTTTATTTATTTCTTCATTTAAATGTCTCGCTTTTTCGTAGGCATCTTTGATTAGATGATAATCATGATGATTAATATCGGTATGTTTTAGAATTTTTTCAATTAATAATGGATAACGTGTTACACGTTGAATTGGTTTCATTAAATATCCATTTAATCCTAAACCACCACATTTTTCTTGAAATTTTTGTAATTGTATTCGAAATTGTTCATTTGTTTCTAATTTTTCTTGTAAATATTTATTTGAATATGTACGAGAATTACAATAACGAAAATAATCTTTATGCATATGTGGTAAATGTTCACATAAAATATTACCAATTAATACATCATCGGAAATAGTAAATGTTGTATTTGGTTGTTGTGATATTGATTGTGAACGTTTTGGAATAATTGAATGAGCGGATGGTGATCGATGATGATGTGAACGTTTTATATTTCGTAATGAGGGTGATGTTGAAATATTTGAAGATGGTGTTAATGAATGATCAGAAGATTGTATATTTAATCGATTCATTCGATTTATATTTGATAGTGAAGATGAACGTAGTGATGATGATGTTAATGGATGTTGTCGTTCACGATCAGACGACGACGATGATGATGATGATGATGATGATGACGGTGTAATTTGTGTTTTTAATGTCTGAAGAAAGGTTTCATTACATGCAATTAAATCATACCAGTTTATGAATAATGAATCAATATCGGTTGACGTTAAAATATTATGATTAGTTGTTGGTATTATAAATTCATTGGCAACCATTCGTAAATCATTTACATAACACTGTTCAGTTTCAATTAGCTCACGAATGGCCGATAAACGAGAGGGATTAAACACAGACTTCGTTAGATTAGTTAACGGGACGGATTGATTTGTTATTTTAACTGAAAAATAAAACAAAAAAAATGATAAAGTTTAAAATCTTATTTCAATATTTAGCAATGGAAACTACCATTTGCAAGCGAAATGTTTATTAAATATATAACAGTTACTCTTTGTTGAAAAAATTGTTTCGTAACTAGACTATAAAAACTCTATTGTAAAATAGTTACTGTTCAATGTTCCTGTTTTATACTTAAAAAGTACATTTTATTATTGTGTTTCATAGCTTTTTTAGTTAGATAACGTACATGCATTACAAACGCTAGCGTTAAAAGCCTTTTTTTTTCTAATCTACATAATGTTTCATGTTTTAGTGGTAATACATCTAAAGCATATACTACTGATGTATTTATTTGTGGGAATATTGTTTGGTCATTTTCACATAATGAGAAAACAACACCTGTTTCAAACATTATGACAATTGTTCAAAACAATAAATGCTGCTCGAGTCCATGCTTGCTTAGAAAAATATAGCAAAATATATGATGTATGTCATATGTTTGTCCAAATAAAAAGGCACATAGTGTCAAAAGAGAAAGGGAAAAGTGTAACAATATAGAGGTCAGTCGAGAAAGATTCAGTCCACTCATCCATAATCAGAGATCGAAGTTTTCTCAAAATGATTAAACAAGGATCAAACACCAGCTACATGCCTCTTTTCTTTCTTTCGGAACGATTAGATTCGTGCGAGAATATATTAATATCATGTCAGATCTTTTTCACTAGCAATCAAATGTCCAAATTAAGTTTGTTACTTACAATGTTTATAGGACAAAAGCATCGTATAACGATACTATAAAAATAGATAGTATATAAACATGGATGACAAGATTTCATGTTTTGAAAAAAAAATAAACAAAGCAAAAAAAATAAAATCCTATTGTCTAATTTGTGAAGAACAGAAAAATAATAGCACTGAAAGTACTTTTTATATATTAGCAAGAGATTTTTCGTTTCCATTTACGTTGGAAACACTTTTTACGAGTGAGATAGATCTTTGAATGGAGAAGAGCTTCATTACTAACAACTAGAAAAAGAAAGAAACAAAAGAAAAAATTGTGATATTCGAATTAATAATTGTAAATCGGCATAAATGAGGGTTTTTGAGATTGGACGAAAAGTCTGAGTAATACAAACACAAATATACAGAAAAATACTGAGAAAACTACATTATGAAGTCAGAAATATGTGATCAGTTATTGTCTTTATAACCAAAATAATTGTTTTTACTCGTTGAGAGCATATGCCTTGAGAAAAAAAACAAAAATTTTCTATTTTTGTTATCTTAAGTACGCACGTATCAACCAACTAGAATGGATGAAAAATGTGTGCTTTTGTGTGTGTGTGTGTGTGTATGTGTGTGTGGAACTATCCTAAAACAGACAAAAGAGAGTGTGTTTTTATGTAGCAACATAGTTCTCATTAAGTGTCCATCTCACTACGTCTATAGCTGAGCTAAGCAATGAATTTTTTTTCTTAAAAAAAAAGCCTACGAAAACTAAAACGATTAAAGATTGAAACTCGGACTTTATTTCCTAATGAAACATATACTTTTTGAAAGTTTTATTAGCTTTTGAGCAGCAAAATCGACTACATATGGGCTATATTTTAACTCGATAAACGTATTACTTTTTTGAAAGCACAAATAGATTGTTCGATAGGAACCAAAAAAAAGTAGATGACTACCACTAAACAGAATATATCTTAAAAATTCAGAAAAATATCCGTGAACTATGCCGATTTAACAAAAATATAAAACAAACAATCAAAAATAATTAGATAGTGATTTGAAATTATTGTTATGATTCATTAAATTAAAACAATTCAATAAGACTTTGCTCGATTAATATTATTATATATGTATGTATTCTATAATGTATTCTATAATTTATAGCATAGATAATAAAGCCACATATCTCAGTAACTATTCTACAATCATTTACAATACATATTTTTATAATAAAACTTTCAGCAATTAAAGCGTGTATATCTACATAGATGTTTGTTGTATGCAAGCGAGAATTAAATGATAAAATAATTCTATTTACCATGTTCAATTGAATTTACATACGTAGATGGAATCAATCCGATTTTATTGCCAAGTTTTGCATTGTACCTAAAGTAGAAAAATATATGATTGATAAAATCTATTTTAAAAAGTATCGAATATTACCATCCTTGACTAGCTTCGTTAATAACTGTAAATATATCATCCTGTTCAAAACTTAATTCATCACTTTGTTGTGCTTGATACGAATAGATCGCTTTCACTTTTTGATCTTGTAAATGATAAAAATTAATTTTCATCTAATAATGTCGAGAAATAAATTTTGCTTACTAGATAATGAATTGGACGTTTGTGATGACAAAGAATTTGACTAAAATACGTATAAGTATTTAGATTTGAAGTTAATAAAAAGAAAACTAAAAATAGTCATACAATTGGTGGTGATAATTGAACGTCAGACGATGATGTTTGTAGCTGAACACAATTGGCGGGAAACCAGCCAACTTGAACAGCTTCACCAGTTCGCTATCAAACATAAAATAATATATTTTTATTATCACTGATACTAGAAAGGTACTTACACGAATCTCACCATGATACCATCCTTTATCGCCTTTTTTACGTATATATATTACTTCACCCACTTCAAGAGATATTTGACCTTTATCTGTTGATTTATAAGGTAAAATAACAATAGCTTTTTCTTGAAAAGGCTAAAAAAGAGAAAAAATACTGGCGTTAAATAAATCATAAAAATTACACTATTATTTTATTACTTTATCAACTTTTGTAACATAATTATATGGAAACACTCCACTTCTATCACCAATTTTTCCTGTCCACCAATCACCATCACGTTTCAAAACTGTAACATGTTCACCGACGCTAAAACTCAGATCTTTGGGATCACTACTAACATAAGGGAATAATGTTTCATATAATTCAGCTAAAAACAGAAAATAAAGAACATTGTAGAGTCTATCCCTTACACATAACGTGTCAGACATTGTTTAAAAGGAAATTTGACTTGTAAAACATTTCATAGTCGATGAATTTTCATTTTAAGATCGATCCATTCTCAAGCAATTGTAACTCATTGTCATCTCCAACAAACATAAATTATAATCCGATCTCACAAGATAGAAAATCATGATGCAAAATACAAGAAGACGAATATTTACGGACGCTGAAATAATTCTAAGTTTTCATAAGAACGAGAATGCATTTATTTATAGTGTTATTCTTGATTTCTTTTTAAACATTTTAATTCCAAAAATAAATAGTAGATAAGCATTAAACACAGAACCAAGATTATATAGTTCGCCAGAAAAGTTAGAAATAGCCAGAGTGTATATATAAATTACGCATGGAGACAGATTTTAAGCTTAAATATCTGTGAATAAATGAAGATATGGGTACTACTAGTAGTGAACGGTATAAAACTAAAAAATGATTATAAATTGTTATGTTTTTGTTAGCAGAAAAAGTGTGCAAATAATGTTTTTATTCGATTTTAGCTATAGTCGTTCCAGTTCTTATCTGTTTCACTCGTTCTACAGACACGTCTTAACTGATTAAGTCAACATCAAATACAATGGGTTATAGTTATACCATCAACATCTAATATCAAGCAGTGGTAGTGTGTTTCTAGGAGCACCAGAACAAATAATATCGTATTATACCTGAAGCTTCAAAACGATTGTTCTGCTATTTAGCTGAACAGAAAAAAACGTGTTACTCATTTAAATAGTATAATTTCAAGAAAAGCGTTTAGTCGTACTTCATAAGCTAATATAAATTGAGAAAATTCATTTACCCATCTCATCATTCAATGGCATCTTGGAAAAATTTTGATAACCATTTGACAGTAATATAATTGGTTTTTCAATTATCGGATTTGCTCTAAAATCAAATAAATTTAAGTAAAAAAGAAAAAAATTAACAATCTTTTTTTACTTTGATAATTGTTTAATCTGATTTATTACAGTTTCAGTTGAGATTGGTACTTGACTTTTAGAATGGTCAAGCTACAAAAGAGCAAAACTGATTACTTTATGTTTTACACTCATGTATAATACACATACTTGCAATGTAGAAGTCGTATCTGGTACTGTAATGGCGTTAGATGTCGAACTAATAAACATATTTAGAAACCTTCAATATTCACAACGTGTAGTTCAACAAAAAATGACTTACTGCTCAACAACAGGTTCAGCATAACTGGCCGGAAATAAACCCTGTTTTTGATTCAATATTCCAAAAAGCCATCCTTTATCTTGTGACATTGAAGGTTCAACCTAAAGAAGACACAACCGTACAATATTTGATAAGATTATTTAGGGGCTAAAATATATTTCTTTAGCTCGAATAGAGAAAGCGAAATTTCTAAAGGATGATTCATGGCTTCACCCTTGGTCCAGTGCTGGAGACGTCACTATACTCATTAAAGTCTATTATTATAAAAAAAATTCAAAAGTCAAATTGATTTTGCGGAAATAATTAATATTTGCTGGATTTATAAATCGAAATAATCAAAAGATTTGTTAATATTTTTTCGATAATCAGTTGTACTCTTGAGACAAAAAATCATACTTTCAATAGCGTGTATAGAAAATTCTAACGAACTATGGATTCGTAACTACAGAACTATAAAACTTTCCAAGTCACATATTATGTTAAAAACTCTCTGACTCCATGTGTGACTAGATGCAAAAAAAGAGAGATACATGATATCGAACCGTAAACATGATACAATGAGACGAGCACAATATTGTTGAGAAACTCCTCTGCAACTAATAACTAGGATAAATTGATAAATGTCTACAGACGCTAGAAACGCTCACTTTGATGAATGGTTCGTTAAAAAAAATAGACGAATGCACACGTATGTTTTGTACTGTGCTCTGTTCTTAATCATTTACGTTTGTGTTCATTTACGCAAACTTGCCAAATTCAAAAAAAAAGTCTAAATAGTCTTGCTCATTCATAAAGAACATTTAAGAACATCGCTTGTGTCCAATTTTAGCTGATATCCTTCATTTGGATATCTTTTAAAAATGAGCGGACAGATAAACGCGTGTTTATGTATGCGTGCATATCGTCTTAATGATGCTTGTGCAATATGTGAGCGAGCAAAGTGAAAAGCTCATAGTTATGCTAGAATCTAAACTTTCGTATGAACAAAAACTATTTGGTCTGTCGCTTAATAGATGTATATTACACTTACCTTGGCCTTCTAAAATTTAAACAATACGAGAAAGTGAATATGACTGAAGAAGAGTGTATAAAAAACGTTTACTCTCTCATTCACTCATGAAAGTCCAGTTCCTTAAATAAGCGAATTAACTTACCAAAATTTCATCATCAATCGAAATAGCCAATTCATCTTGACGTTCTGGTACATAATTAAAGATAGCACGATACTTTGTTAAATCTAAACATAAAACGCCAACTTATTTTAACATTTATTGAACATTAATAATTTACTCTTATAGACTGAGTTATCAGTATTTGTAAAATTAATATCTATCTGCTGTTGTTGAGACCATTCGGTTGTGGAGGAAAATGTATCATTTTCATTGATTTGTGATGTATTAAATGCTTTCCAATTACTGTTACCACTATCGAAACCATTACTTTGCTTCGAAGCACCACCCCAGGAGTCAAACGCTTGCTGTTGCTGGGATTGTCGATTATTTTCTAATAGAAAAATTAAAGATGTTTATATCGAACTGTTTGATGATAATTGACTCAGTTATCCAGAAGACGTGATTCAAAAATAAAACGTCGTTAAATCAAGTTAATGAAGAAGCCAAATATTATCAGAGAAGTTAATAAGAAGCAAGGACTCAGTTACTGCGAACAGACAAACCTTGTATTGAAACTTTTCGAGCGCTTTTTTTGGACACTATTTTAGGTGGTAAATTAATGATTTGTGCAGCAAATGGGTCCGTTGTTGATAGAAAACTATTATCAGTTCCGTATTTCGCACTAAATGGATCATCAATCACTTCCGATACATTGCCTTGAATTGCAGCATTTGATTGTTGAATCCAACCGTTATGGTTCTTTTGTGTTTGTTGTAGTTGTTGGTCAATATTATTTGATGTAAATGGATCAGTAGTTTGAAATGGATCATTCTCGATGACATCAAAAGTGGACGGTGATGTTAATATTTTGTTTGAATTTTCAAAATAGTTTTGTGTTTCCGCAGTAAGAGAAGTAGAGCGAAAGATATTGTAATTTGCTGTACGAGTAGAAAAAAGCAACAGATGTTAGCGCTGTTAAGCAAAGAGAGAAAAAAATGAAAAGCTTACGCAACGATGAAAGAGTTGGCGCAGGAGTGATGGCTTTCCTACAATCGTACACAATTAGTTATTTGATGTAGCACATAATATATTCAAAAAAAAATACTCACGTTGTATTATCGTTTTGAACTCTTGCTTTTGCTTCATTTTCCAACTGGTTTAATTTAGTACGAAGTTGCTATTTAAAAAGTAATCTTATTTACACAATATAGTTAAGTGTAAAGAGACGTACTTCCATTGTGTTTCGAAATTCTTGACAGCTAGCCGATATTATTGTAATTTGTTCATCTAAGCGAACATTTTCCGTTTTAAAATGTTCTATTTGGCCTTTTGTCATCTGTATCACATCAGATTCACGATTTGTAGTACCTAGAGTATGTCTCGAATTAAGCTTTTTTTATTGATAATACGGAGGTAGTATTGAACAGATGCAAGATGTTTAACGGATGATAACACTGTAATTGTCTGTACTACACTCTAGGATTACGATATAACTCACATAAACTTTGATCTCACATTAAACATTACAATGAGATGTGATGAATCTCTCCAAAATACAGTAGTTTCTTGTTCAAAGGATTGCTATACGTAACAGATTCTAGACACGTACTAAATTCTTTTGATTGATTGAACTGTTTTAATGACGATTCGAGAATTTCTTTTTGATTGAGCGTTGTTGATAATCGTGATATCAATTCCTAAATAAAAATTAGAAATCAGTATTGTTTTTTATTATTAGTATATCGGTGAACTATATCAATTACTTTTGTTGTTTGTTCTAACGTTTCTAACTCTGTCTTTTGTATTATTGTATCTTCTTGAATATTTGATATAATATCGTCAATGTTGTGTATAGAATTATTTGTTTGTTGAATTTTGTTTTGACAAGTTTCTATTTTATCATCTATACTTTGTAATTCTGATTCAATACCTTTCTCACGTGATTTAATAGACTTAATTTGTTCGGATAAACGTGATTTTTGTGTTAATAATTCTTGCATACGTTGATATACCCATTCCAAACGCCGTTGACTTTCCATTTCTGTACGTGCTGTCTAAAATTTACAGAAAAACACATAGATCTGAAGGTATTTTGATACTAAATATGAATAAAATGTTTGGCACAAAAATTGTCGAACAGTCATACATGTTTGATTCGATATTGTCACGTACAATGTACGATTTAGAACAATATATGTATACTGCTAGTTTTTATGCCAGTTTTTTCGATGAAATGAAACATTTCTAATCGTTATTTTAATTTAGCATGGATATGACTCGGTAGCATTTTATTGAAATTCAAAACGCGATCTTCTGTCCATGCGTGTGCGAAATAAAATAATCACCTACTTCACGTTGTTCAATTAATTTTTTTCTCTCTTCTTCTCGTTGTTGTTCAATTTGCCGTTGACGTTCCAATTGTTTTTCTAATCCTAACTGTTTTTTTCTATCTTGTTCATCTCTTTGTTTTAGTAATTTTTCTTCTCTTAAACGTTCTCGTTCTAAAAAAAATATTTTTTTCAATAAATAAGTCTTACAAACATGGTAACAATAATATTGGTCGAAATTTTTAACCTTCACGTTCTCGTTGTTCACGTTCTTCTATTTCTTTTAACATTTGTCGTCGTCTTTCTAATTCTTTAATACCATCTTCATAATTCATCCGTCGTTTATCTTCATATGACGTTGCACTATTTCGTCTATCTGTTGATGATAAATTTGATGAATCAGCCGTTGATGCTGATGTAGAATCATTAGATGTTGTTGCGCTTTTTGGTCTTGCCGTATCCGTCGTTTTGAAAGTATTAAATTCTGTTGAAAATAACGTTGCGTTTGGTTTTAGTCCATCAATACTTCCAAATGATAATTTTCGCTCTTGTTGTTGCACACACCATTCATCCGGTAAACGTGCGGGTAATATAGCACCTGTTTTGATTATTTCACATGAATGCATTGCAATAGCAAACTCATCCGCTGTTAATTTACCATCTTTATCATAATCGGCTAATGACCTAGTGCATCAGTAAAATAAAGAAAAGATAAAATTTCAATATGATCCAAAAGGTATACATGTACCATATTTGACGTAAAATAGATTGAGATAAACCAGTTTGTTGTAGAATATTTTTTGCTTGTAAACCGCTCATAAAACCATTTGTTTTTGTTATATCGACTAATGCATGGAACTGCTGAAAATATTTTGCACGTAAGGCCGGTGTGAGTGGAGGCAACACAGTTGATGAAGTACCAGATTTTACTAGATTACTAGAATGAATAGAAATAGAGAAACAAGCATAGGGAAACAGTAGACAATCAAACACTAAAGAAACATCCACATACCCAGTGGAAAGAGCATACGGTGGTACAGCAGCTAAAAAAAGAAAAAGTGAATGAACTATATAAATTTATATTTTTTAATATTTAATATTTATATTTTTTTTATATTTTCTTATATTGAGAGCACTAGAAAAGTGTACTAAACAAATAAAGCACAGCAATATCAATTAAACCATCTTTAGAAAGAACAAAGCAAGTTGGTTACAGAGGAACGTTACATGTTATTGGAAAAATTATATTTGGTGCCCTAACCGAGAAGAAAGGTATGTCACACATATGAGACGTTGTGTAAACTAAAACTTTGATTCTTCGCTATTATCTGGAATTTTCTGAAATAATTAATCGCGTATCAGTCAATCGAAGAAGACAAACAGCATCCAGAAGCTCTTCGAGCGCAACATAAAAGCGTTAGATTCTTCCAATCTTTATATCTTACTGTGATATTTTTGTACTCCTTAAATTATATTTTAAAGGAATTCGAAATAATAAGAATAAAGGACAAATCTATAGATCTTTACCAGTTATTGTTAACGGGGCTGCTATTGTAGATGATGGAAATGTCGCATATCCCATCGAAATTGATGGCCTAAGTGGTTTTGTTGACGGTGTACTAGGCACTAACGAGAACATTGGCGTCATACAGTTTGTATTTTTCAACGACGCAAAAGATCCATTGCTTGCTGTTAACGATTTCAATGTATCCGTTAACAAGGAAGATGGCAACGTAGATGGTAAAAGAAATTTCTTTTGTACCTTAATACACAAATCATAATACTACAGATTTATCACTTTTCCTAACCATAAATTTACGTACTTGAGACGAAATCAAATAACAAGCAATGGCAAATTCTCGTCGATCTAATCGACCATCTGCAGTTAAATCTGACAAATCCCTGAAGAAAAGCAGAACTATATAAATAGGTTTGATACGTCTTTCTTTTCGTAATTACACATACCAAATTTTTCGTAGTATATCTGCCGATAAGCCTGATTTGAGAAAGAATTCGCGTGTTTGATCTCCTAAAAGTAGGGCATATGTTTAAACACTGACTGTTAATATATTATTCACGAGATATGCTAGGTTCGCTGATAAAAGAAGAAAAGTGTTCACAAACCTGTTAGAAAGCCTTGCATCGGTCGAAGAGTTTCAAAAAACGAATCATATTTGAGTCGTTCGTCTACAGTTATAAGCCAATCACCTAACAAATATAATGAAGATTAACAATTGAGTAAATTAAAGAAAAGAAACGCACCTGCCATCAATTGTTGCCTGATTTTTGAACATAACAAACAACATTTACGATCACATCGTACAAAAGAATTGATACTTAAACAGAGTAGCAAAGCATCTTAGTTAACTGAACAGGATTGTTAGGATGGAGTAAACAAATCTTCTAAAATGGATTTCGATCAGCAATATAACAGATTAGATAGAAGACAAGAGTGAAGACAGATCAATAAATCAAGATTACTGATTACGCAGCCTATCTAACAATCAATTTAAAGTATTTAGAAGTTGAATAAATTAACTGAGCTAAACGACTGAGAACGAATACGAAATTAAGCTGTTCATGTAAAAAGTTTATTAGTCTATTTTTATGAATCGCTAGTAGATGGCGTTACTATCGCATCAGAATACTAAGAGCAGTGAAAGCGAAGATAAATGGCACTTTGTATATCTCTCTATTAACACTTTGTTATGAGAAAAGAGTTTAATTTAGTTATTCAAAAATGTTTCACTGATTCTAAACCAAAAATATGATTTTTCGCATATAGCAACGAGAATCATTCATGTTCTTTCATGTTACTCAAAAACCGACGTGCGGTGACCACGGCATTTTTTCTATATTTTATCTATACACACGAACGCCAAAGTCTACTTTCTAGTCATCTACGACGCGAACATAGTTGTCTGCATAGGGATTACGTTACATTCGCACAAATCGTTTAAAGAGCGCTAGTAAATCTCCATTGTCATAGCACGAACGCGATAAACTCTTATTTTTAAAAAATGTGTTTAGTTCACGATCGCGGTAGCCCCAATATTTCGTACTTGGATGGTGCCGAAGTCGCGCTATGAATTGCGATTAGACAATTTTTTGAAAAAAAGTCTTAAAACCATGTGGCGATCGTAGTTGCAATATAACTGGATACTAATACCTGATCAATTTTGCCCATCAAATAATTTAGATCAACGCGTAAACAACTGTAGACTACTGTAAAATCACTTTATACTGTACTTTATTGAATATAAAAAAATATATCTTGTTTTTTTGTCTGTTATTATCTTTCCATTTTTTTGATTTTTTACATTTGAGATTAATACAATTTGATTTTTAACGTTGAGATTTTGCAACTATTGCAGTTTATTTCATAAACTAAATTGAATGTTCAAATTGATACTCGTACAAAACTGACTTTGTGTTTTTCGGTAGTTTTAATTTTCAATACTATAATGGCTTTACAACTCCTGGTATCGTGAAAGAGTAAATCTTACATCATATCAGCAGGATAAAATATAAGTGTGTAAAATAAATTTTCAACGATATTCAGATTTATATCTCTGAGAATATACTGAAAAATAGCAGTATTTATTTGCTATAACCCGTTACCTGATCAGTACATGTTTGTTTACTTTTAATGAGAATTTTTTTATTTTTTCAACAACGTATAATAGGAAAAACAAACATATCTATGACAAATTTGATTTGCACTTGGTATGGCTAACAAATTTATAGTCTACATACGAAAAACAATGCTTATACATATCAAATATCCATTTGATTTAACAATCCATTAGATGCTTATAGTTCAGGTGGGTATAATGTAATATCGATCCATCTTCATCCACATCTAATCATAGACCACGTTGTTTCTAATTCGTTGCTAATTATTTTGATCGTTCTCGCATTCGTCGTCGTTTACGTTTGAGTCGTCGCATACTAAAAATAGAAGGCAAAGTAAAAGTTACGATTGGCATTTTAACATTGCTCTAATTCATTTTTTACCGTTTCTTTCTCCACTTAGCACGCATATTATCTGCAAAACAAAAGAATAAACACATTAGCGAACAGCATAAACAGAAATATAGCGCGTAGTTACTGTTCAAATAAAAGGTTCCGAGAGAAACAAACTGGTGAAGAAAACTATGAACTTTACATTTTACACTTTAGAATATCGTTTCCATCGTTATAAGTCAGTTATTAAGAAACGTTTACGCTTAATTTTCATTGACTAGTTAGCTCAAGTGAGGAAAAAATGGAACTGCAAAAATTCTCATAATGGTCGCAAAAAAGCCTAGTCTACGTCAAAATGAATGTCAGTCAGGTCGAAGCACTTGAAACTTATTCTGATCATAAACGAAAGAGGAATGAACTGAAGTTGAACGGGAATATATCAAATCCTTATACTAATTAATATCCATACAAACTTAACTTTTCGGTAAAAGTGTTCAGTGATGGATACTCCTGATTTGCACATAATAAAATATGATAAAAGAAATATAGCAATGACGCAAACCAGGCTTACTACCATCAAGTCTGGCGAGGTAGAAGCTCATGAAGCAAAAAGTTTTTTTCTCTTTAAGTTCGAACATCAAACATTATATACAAAAGGGAGAAATAGCCCAAGCAAAAACGATCCAAGTTTTTGGGTTATTTATCTAGATTCAGTTCCACGTGTATCTAGATGTACGTGGGCTTGAATCCAGATAAATACCCCATAAGACTGGATCGTTTGTGCTTGGGAGGTGGACACAATCGTTAACCGATGATCGCTCCAGCACTGAATAAATGAAATGACCTGTATGTATTTGAAATTGTCAAGCTAAAAGCTGTTATTTGAAATAAAACGAAAGAATTACGTACTGAAGTGTGATGTGAAGAGAAGGGAAACCTATAGACTTTTTTTTCACCGTTGCTAATTGGATGATCGCAAGGGCAAGTTAACTGTAGTGATATCACAAAAAAAAATTATAGAAAATTAGCGACAGGTTGGCATAACTTTTTGAACAGATTAGAGGGACATATAACGCTTAACAGAATTTCTCTATGATATCAAGTTATTTATGCGCATAGCAGATTGTTCGTCTAAATTGTAAGGACATTATGGTATATATTGACCAATCAATTCTATTCTGTTTTGCTCTCAAACATTTACATGTATTATAGATATGTAAAAGCAATTTTTTATGAATAGAAATAGAACTGAAGCTTGCCTCACCCGCTTGCTATTAAATTTCGGATTCTTGGATCGAGATTTCCATGTTTTTTAGATTCTTCCTTTATTTTTTCTATGACCTATCCTCAGGAATTTACTGTTGTTTTTTACAAATCAGCTAGAAGCGCGATACTTGAATGATGGATCAGATGGGCTTTTGTTTAATGCGAAAATACGATTCCCTACCCTCACAAGAAATATAGAATAAAGTCGATCACCTGAGTCATTTAGCTCAGATTTATCGAAAAAAACTGTTTATATTGTATCTAATTTTATTTACTTTTTATATTGAAGATACATATGGGTAGAAGGAAACAATCAGACGAAATAGGAAAGCATCCTGTACGTGGACCAGGAAGAAAAGCAAAAAAGCAAGGTGAACCAACATTCTCTAAAGATTTACTTCCAAAAGGTAATCAACTATTTTCAATGTACTATTTTCAGAACTTAAAATTGTTCGTGTTCTCTTAAGATAATGCTGACAAAAAATCATCGAGTCGTGCCAAAAAACGGTAAACAATCCATTATTCTAAACTCTGGTTAGCTGTAGCTGTTGTTTCCTTTTGGTTAGTTTAGTGCTCGCAAACGCTTGCAAAAAGAAAAAATTCTAGAAGAAAAAAGTCAGCAACAAAAAGAGAAGAAACAGAAACAAAAAGGTGAGTGTTGGCGTTTATTTAACGCACAAATTGTACTATGATTCGTATTTTTTATTAGAAAAGAAATTGGTTGAAACGAGACATTCGGATGGTGAATCGATTCAAGATGAAGAAGACATGAATGGATATACAGATGAAAATCAACAATGGCTGCAACCCAAAAAAAATCTCAAAGTTAGTTGATGTCATAGGATAGTGAAATGAAATGTGTTTATTAATGTATTGTGTTCAGAATTTGTTTGGAGATGATGACAATCAAGATGAGCAGGGACCAAATAATAATGAAGGATACAATGATGAATTTGACCCTGAGGATATGGACGATGATAACGATTCTGTAAGTGATGATGATGATGATGATAAAGAACATCCAAAGCTTGCTATTGAAAAACAATCAACAAAAATACGTGAAAAACAACGAAAAACAAAAGAATTATCTGAACAAGAATTATTAACAAATATTGAACAACATGAAAAAGTACAATTTCCATCTGGACAAGAAGTGACAAAAGATAGTAAGAGAGTTTGTTTAGCAAACTTATTATACAGACAATGAGTTATTTTGTGTTCTTTTATCCACAGGTGTGCCTCCAGCTGATCTCCAATTGTTAATGCATCGTATAAGAGAAGTCATTAATGTGTTGAATGATTTCAGTAAAAAACGTGAACAGACTAGGTTCGTATTGCAAACGTAGATACATAATATTCTTATATTATATTGGTATTCTCTTCTACACCATAGAACAAGAAAAGATTATCTCGATTTACTCAGGCAAGATTTATGTAGTTATTATTCTTATAATGATTTTTTAATGTCAAAATTAATTGAGTTATTTCCATTAGCTGAAGTAAGAATTTCTTGTTTACTGAATGATTTTGAGAAAAACAATTTTTGTTTTAGATTATTGATTTTTTGGAAGCAAATGAAGTACAACGTCCTGTAACTATTAGAACAAATACTCTCAAAACACGTAGACGTGATCTGATGCAATCGCTAATCAATCGTGGTGTGAACGTTGATCCATTAGATAAATGGACAAAAATTGGATTGGTCATTTATAGTAGTCAAGTACCAATCGGTAGGTTATGCCTCTATCTTTTTGTCTATTAATGATAAATATATTTTCTTTTTCCAATTTTGACAGGAGCAACACCAGAATATTTGAGCGGTCATTATATGATCCAGGGTGCATCAAGTTTTCTACCAGTTATGGCATTAGCACCACAAGCAAGTGAACGAATTTTGGATATGTGTGCAGCACCAGGTGGAAAAACGACTTATATTGGTTAGTATGTTGACAAAATTTATCGAGAGAGAAGAAAATGTTCGACGACTAGTTTGTAGTTTCGCATAATAATGCCAAGATGATACATTTTGTATTCATTTCAAGTATTTTTTCTGCATTGAGAAGAGGAGAATATTGTCAATTTGTTGTTCATGAGTAAATATAAGAAGTACGCGCACATAAAAATAGTCTTCATTTGGATCTTTCCAGGAGACACTACTCTAAATGGTCAATTTTGGTAGAAATAGTCTATGCTGATATGTAGATTATTTTTATCTCTTTTAGGTTCGTTAATGCATAATAGCGGTATATTAGTTGCAAACGATGCAAATAAAGATCGAGCACGGGCTGTAATAGCTAATGTACATCGTCTTGGTTTAACAAATACGATTGTAACGAATTTAGATGGAAGACACTTTTCAGAGGTAAACTTATTGTTTGAAAATAATATATTTTTTTCGATTTGTCAAAGTTTATATTCTTTGTAGCATATGGGCGGATTTGACCGTTGTCTAGTCGATGCGCCTTGCAGTGGTACAGGAGTTATTTCAAAAGATCAAGCTGTTAAAACTTCAAAGGTTTGTTATCATTTCAATTTTTATTTTTATTACAAAATTAAAATTAATTTTAGGATGCAAAAGATATTCAACGATGTTTTACCTCTCAACGACAATTATTATTAAATGCTATTGATGCTGTTAATGCAAATTCAACAACAGGTGGCTATATTGTATATTCGACATGCTCTATACTAGTGAGAATTTTCATCTGACAATGAATTTCGACGATGCATCTTTACGTAATTTTTTAGATAGAAGAAAATGAAGCGGTCATACAATATGCATTAAATAATCGTCCGGTTAAAATTGTTGAAACTGGTTTAGAATTCGGTGTTGAAGGATTTTCAAGGTATGCATAGAATTGTAAACAGTTTGTTCGGCTTCCATGCGTTTTGGATATATTTTTTTAGTTTCAAGGGAACAAAATATCATCCATTAATGAAACATTGTCGACGATATTATCCTCATTTACATAATTTAGATGGATTTTTTGTTGCAAAATTAAAAAAGTTGTCAAATAAGGCAGCAACAAAAAGTAAAAATAAATGACAAGTTTTCTACTAAATATTTAAACTATGGATTTTTTTTCTTGTTGTAGATGGTGGAATTGTTTCCGATGTAACTCAAGTTGAAAATTCAAAACTTGATTGATAGGTTTTGTTTTCGTGTTTATTGTTTTGTTGTTGATTACTTTTGTCATGGTTTTTTTGAATTACAAAGAATAATAAACTATGTGTTTCTTTTCTATCCTGATTTCTGTCTAAACGCTGAAGTATATGTGGCAATATCATGGGCTATATGCATTAGCTTGCACACTCATGTTTTTTGCTTTAAAACTTTTGTTTCTGTATTAATCTGCTCCTACTTGATCAATCTTACAGGCAATTCAGATATATAGTATGTTTATTGTGTTTACTATTCTACGTCTTGCCAGTTCTTTTCGAAACCGTGTGAACTGGTTCACTTAGCAGCATATTGAATGTCATAGCAAATTCCATTTACCTTCTTAAAAGAACACTTAAGAAATCAAATTTGAAAAGTCTGATTAATTAATAGTTAGAATGTAGAAGGGTTCTATTAAAATAAGGAATTAATGACCTTCGAATAGGTGTGCTTCGGTTCTAGTTAACTTTTTTGTTTCAGATCGATGCATATAATTTCCATTAATTGAATTAGACCAAGAGACATTCTGATGTTCAAATGCTGAGATCTATTATAGAGTCAGCAGTGAACTCGTTGTCTTCCACTGTAACTTCTGCCTTGGTTCCCGTTCGACTTCCTTATCTAAAATACGTTTAATTTCGTCTGAAAAAGGAAAGAACGAATTACAAGAAATAATTGTATGGCAATAAACTAAGAACATTTATACCGTAATGTTTTCCAACCTCTGCCAGATCCCAAAATGTTTCCACATTTTCATTACAAACTAGTCTCAAGTTTTGATCGATTAACGTTATACAATGTACTTTCGAGTCGCAACGATCAATCTTAAATAGACTCAGTAGAGGCTTTCTTGTTTTGTGCTATCTATATACAAAATATCAATAAAGATAATCACAATCGTATGCAAACAATAATCCACTGATTTTTCTTTAATAGGAAAAACCAAAGTTTTCGATTACGATTTGTAACCATCACCAGCTATAGTTTACAATAAAAAACAGACAACTATATAGACACTCACTCGTTTGTCGTTTTCATTTTTCTCTTTTCACTATTCACTCACTTTTTTGTTGTTTTTGTTCTGATAAACATATATTGAATACTACTATGATGATGTTGGTTACAGATCGTAATCGAAAGCTTCGGTTTTTGCTGTTAAATAAAAATTAATGATTGTTGTCTGCATCCGATTGTTATTGTCTTTATTGAATTGTATTACAACAAACAAAATATCAACTAACTAATGATGGATGTGCTACTAATTCTTTTTCTCTTTCCCATGCTTCAAGCCAGTTTGACCGTTGTTGTTCCTCCTTTAAGGTTTTTACATTAAAATTTTTATATTCGTTTACTGTTCCCTTTTTGTCAAGATTATCTTCCATCCATTTTAAAATGTTAACACGTTTTTCATTTAATTCATCGACATGTTTTTGAAGTTCAATTAAACTAGTTTTATCTAAATAAGCGGGTGTTTTATTCGTCGCACATATACTTCCCATCAAAATGGTACTGAACAAACGTGCCCTATTTTAAGCATGAATTACTATTAAAATTGACATTCAAAATTCGAACACTACACAAAAAACAACTAAAAATGATTCTATCATTTAAAACGAAAAGACAGTTTTTAACTCAAACAAGTATGGAGTAACATAACAACCATTGGTGATGTTTCTATCAGTTATATAATTTAGAAATCTATCGCCTCGAAGTCCATGGGATACTTCTTGTGTTTTCTAAGTTTTCATCATAGGATCAATATACACTAGATTCTTTATTGTCGAATCAAATTAATATTAAATAACGTTTTTTTCGTCAACAACGTCATCACATTTCTGCTCACTATATTATACAATCGCTCCTGCTAGTAATCTACACTAACATATTGAATAGAAGAAGAAATAGATCTGAATTCAACGAATCTTTCTTAATAAAAACAATCGTTCAGTGAACAAAATCTTCTCAAAGTTTACAAGAGCTAGGTAATTTTCTCTACATCCTTTCACTTGTGATCAATACAATGTCGTTAAGGCTATCGTCATTACGGCGATTTTCAATCTAAAACTGAAGGCTAACAATTTTACATTTATAAATCTAGAGATATAATTCAACTTTGTATACTTGAGTTGAAGTTTAGTCACGATATATGATCGATAGCATTCTCTTAGTTAAGATCAAACAGAGTGCTTTTTAAAATAATTTAACCTGTTCAGAAATAGTCGTGAGTTGTACATACAAATAGATTCATGAAGAAGGAATAAAACAGTCAGGAAGTTCAGTCAAGAATAAAATTCGATTCTTTTTCGAGAAAAGTTGATATCTTAGCTTGTACATCTTGTGGTACTTGAGACATTAATTGTAGAATTTGTTCATAATCTGAAGTGAGATACACCAAGAACTATTGTGAGAATTGTGTGTATAACTAATATCAAGATTCTTTCTAATATTGTCCCAGCTTTTTTTCGTTCTCAGCAAAGAAAACTGAAAAAAAGTTGAATGTCTGTGACGCTATTTTTCTCCATGGAACAATTTCGACTTTTAAAATATCTTCATCTTACAAGATGAAGAGACAGTATACTGTCTCGACGTCTTTTCAAATGGATTGTGTGAAGAAAACCAAATTAATTTCGATTCAGTTAGTTGATAAGGAAATATAAAAACATGGAAAAAAACAATGCTTGTTGATTTACTTATTGATATAATAAAAACAAATGCAAAGATCTTCTAAAAGAGCAATTTTAACGAGATAAAAAATAATACTATGGCTAATTTTTATGAGTTTTACTTAGTCTATACTCGATAATTACTTGTTTTAATTATAACGAATTGACTTTAACAAAATTCAGATTTTTCTTCATGAGTATTTAAGAATTCAAAGGACCCTGTCGGATTTCAAAAGTATGTCGAACCAGAAAGTTATATATCAGATTTTGTAGAGCTTCTCACGACGGATCTAAATCTGTATTGGGTTTGGGTTAATACCTTCTGGTTACCGAGATCTGGGTGTCGTCATGTTTTTGGTCTTTAATCGGTATTGATGTACGAGCAAGAGTCGAGATTCGGTAATGTAGTACAATGAGATGTTGTCTTACCCATATTCTTGTAAAGCAATGAAAACTGTATAAACTAGTTCGGTAATGAGCAATAGAGACTAGTTCTCCTAGGAAAAATGGGTCATTTATGAAAAAAAATCGGGCATACCCATATTACATGTGCGCAGTAAAACAAGGTATATTTTGGATTTGAACTTGTTTTTTTCTGGTCTGATTTACTTATCAAACGGTTTTAACGTCATATTCACAATCCACGAACAAAATTGAGTCGGATGGAGTATTATACATATGGTCAATATCTTGACTAGTGGAACCAGTCACCAAAGGCATGCAAAAAACGCGTTGGACTACGGAAAACAGCTGCAGAATACTCTTTTAGAAGTATTTTCTGTCTTAACTGAAAAACTGAACTATAACAAAAGAACACTATTGGATAGCCCGTGAAATTCTCTACAAACTGAGCTGGTCAAAATATGGACTAGTCAATTGAGCGCAGCCAAAAAGTGAGATCAGTCATTAAAGCGTTTGAGTGTTATATATGCAGCAGAGTTGGAATCGGACTAGGGACCGGTTACCGGTTCGGTTGAACTTTTCAACCGGCCAGTTAACACCAGTTTTTGTCGGTTTTTTCACCAGTTTATTTCCTTCTTCATGAAAAATCAGTCAGAAAAAAAAGTTTTTCTTCTTCATTAAAACGTGATTAATCTATATTCTTTTTCCTACTGAGTTTCATACATCATCAGAAATTAGTCCGCAAATTTTTCTTCGTTTCGTATTGGGTTGAACTTCGTGCTCAATACCTCACGTTAATACTGAAATAACCAGAACAGGAAGATTTTGAAAATACACAAGCCTTAGCTTTCTGCAAAAAATCGGTTTTTCACTCTATCTGCCACATTCATGTGGAGGTCTGAATCCATCTGCGTCTATGGAAAAAAAAATCTTTACTGGAAAAGAGTATACCAAAATAGGGTATATTTTGGACTTGAACTTGGTGTTTTCTGGTCTGATTTACTTATCAAACAGTTTTAACGACATATTCGCAATCTACGAACAAAATTTGGTGTTATATATGCAGTACAGTGTTTCATAATCAGAAAACTGTTTTGTTTTTGATTTTCGTCATTTTATGAGAAAACTTGATAATAGGGTTTCTGAAAAACCCGAAGGTTAGAAAACCAAGTCTTTGATCTATGGTTTTCGGCCAGAAACTTTGCGAACCATATAGCTTATAGAGCAAAGAATTCTGAGCAAACTAAGATATCTGCCGACTGTCTATAACACTTTTTCACCCAGCTGTAGTCGATTTACCAACGACTACAAAGGCTGTGAAAATTACAAAATTAAATAATTAAAAAACTTAAATACTTAAAAATTAATTAAAATGTTCCGGCAAAAAAGCGTTATGCAGTTTTCATTGCTTTATAAGAATATGGGTAAGACAACATCTCATTGTACTACATTACCGAATCTCGACTCTTGCTCGTACATCAATACCGATTAAAGACCAAAAACATGACGACACCCAGATCTCGGTAACCAGAAGGTATTAACCCAAACCCAATACAGATTTAGATCCGTCGTGAGAAGCTCTACAAAATCTGATATATAACTTTCTGGTTCGACATACTTTTGAAATCCGACAGGGTCCTTTGAATTCTTAAATACTCATGAAGAAAATGTTTGATAAGTAAATCAGACCAGAAAAAAACAAGTTCAAATCCAAAATATACCTTGTTTTACTGCGCACATGTAATATGGGTATGCCCGATTTTTTTTCATAAATGACCCATTTTTCCTAGGAGAACTAGTCTCTATTGCTCATTACCGAACTAGTTTATACAGTTTTCATTGCTTTACAAGAATATGGGTAAGACAACATCTCATTGTACTACATTACCGAATCTCGACTCTTGCTCGTACATCAATACCGATTAAAGACCAAAAACATGACGACACCCAGATCTCGGTAACCAGAAGGTATTAACCCAAACCCAATACAGATTTAGATCCGTCGTGAGAAGCTCTACAAAATCTGATATATAACTTTCTGGTTCGATATACTTTTGAAATCCGACAGGGTCCTTTAAACAAAAGTCATCATAAATCAGGATGGCAAATAAACTTTGTCAACTGAGAAATGAAGCATCTGCACACAATCTCCTCACATATGCGTTGTTGAAAACTGTAGTTTTTCTGCCATATATACTATGGAAACGTGCAAACATACTCCGCCTGAAAAATTTACCGCAGGATAAGTTTTCATATTAAAAATATTTTCTTCAAAATTTTTGATAATAGTGTGAAGCTACAAAACACCATTGTTATCGAATGTAATGAATCCGAAAATTCAATCACGCTCCAGCGCAACAGATCTCTTTTTAAAATTTCATTCTGTCACATACCAGTCGATGACTGATATGTGATCATATGGAAAAGATGCGGTTAATCCATGTATTTTTTCGTTTTTAGCAAGAAAGTTTTTGTGCCTAAATAAGAACAACATGTGATTTCGTTTTCTGTTATATTTTTTCAGACACATACCAAGATGTTTCTACTATTGAAACGTCACTAAAATGCGTATAATTTTCTAGAAATCAGAAAAATCGTGACTTAAGAGAACCCCCCCTCTCCCTCTTTTTTGACTCTCTTGAAAATCGGGGAAGCCGCTGCCTGATCGAAGTGAAATTTATACCAGAGATAGAACAACGAAAAAGAAAATCCATGTATTTTTGCCAAGATTTTTTTGACTGTTTCTTGTTCATGTTCTTCTGTGGAGTTTCTGTAAAACTCTAGTTTTCATCAGGTCGCATTACGACCTCTCGAAAAAATGGTCCAGTCGAGGTGTTTTACACCCTATCTCAGCTTCATTTTTTTTCTTTTCGAAAATATACTTTCCTTCGCGAGATATGCGAATATGCTGAAAGTCATGCAAAAAAAAGTTAGTTTTTTTCACTATTTTTGCCTGATTTGTCAAAAAGGAGGGAGGGGGTACCCTTAATGAGTGAGATCACTTTTTTTCTATGCTATTAATTATATTAATTAGATTTAGAAAGTGATTTCAATGTGAAACAGAGAATTTGTTCTTTTCTTACATTTTAGATACCGTTTATTATTTCGCATCACTTTCTAATTGAAAATGATTGCCTACTGTAGGGAGAGAAATAGACTGACGAGGGAACCTTTTCAGGTGTCAAACTCCGTTTTCAATGATCTAATGCCAGTTGATAGAGGACAGTGTTCTAGTTAAAACCCTAAAAGGATTTGTGCACATGGTACTTCTTTGAAGAGTAAAGAGTGGCTTTTTTTGTTTCGCTGGAAAAACAGGCACAAAAATGATTGGCCAACCATCTTAACAAACCATTACTTTGATGGAATAACTGTTATTTACATAGAGAATCAATGACATCACCGAAACAAACAAATTAAACAAATTGTAAAGAGTGAGGAGAGAGAAGATAGTTCGTCCATTAGGAAACATTAACAGGACCACATATAATTAACCATAACAAAAGAAACATGAATTATTAGGAAAACATGGTTTTCTTTAAAAATAAGGAAAATTCAATAGATTATTTTCTAGAGAGGCTGAAACGCTGATTATGATGTTAATCGAGTATTAGAACAATAAGTACCATGGGTACAGATTCTTTTAAAGTTTAACTAGAACACTTTCCTCTATCAACTGGCATAAGATCATTGAAAACGGAATTTGACATCTAGGAAGGTTCCCTCGTGAGTTATTTCTTGAAACCGTTGCTGAATGCGCATCCATTTTCAAAATGATCTGAAAGCGATATTACTGAATCGTATAAGAGTATGAAAATGGAGCATTAACTTGAAACACAATATCTTTGTCCTATTTCGTCTACGAGTTCTATCATGTCGACAAATCTATATTTTTCTCGTATCAAAACTGAAAGGAACCAGGATGGTATATTATATAAAAGTTAGTTATTTATGTCGTTCAAGACGTTTGCTTACCAAGGATAGTTGTGTTAGATAATGATTGTAATGTAAAAGATGATAACGAGTAAGGTATGATTGTTCTGAATATTTTTGTAAATTGTAAAGTGTGCAAAGTGTGTGAAAAGCAAAAATTCTCGATTTCAAATTAAAAGCACTCTCAAAATTTAATTAATAAGTATAGAAAAAAAGGGATAAAATATGAAAAGAAGACGGAATTATCATCGAATGGAAAATTATTTTTGAAACTTTTTCATTTATTAGAGAACGGCATCGAAAAGACAACGGTTTTTTATATATTTCTAAAAATACCGACAAGAGAACGGTTAAAATATTTATTTTTCAGAACATCGAAAAAAGGATGGATTTACTAATATCTAGAAGGATCTTCTAAAGAGAAAAGTATTGCTTGACCACGCGACGATTCAACTAACAACTATCCGCTAGCCATGCAGTTAGTTACTTCATACATAGTAATCTTCACAAGAAAGAAAGTCACACTACGTAAACAGTTGCAGTTTACGATGATGGATATTGTAGTATACGTCAAAATACGACATTGTTTACGACGAAATACGATGGCGTCCACCGTGGAGAAGGATTACGACGTCGTAAAACGTCATATACGGTCGTTTTCCGTCGTATACTGCTAATTTAAATTGCTAATCCAGTCACCGTTTTATTATCTACGATTGATTCCACTATGTTTTACTCGGACTTTTCTTCGAGAACATAGTGCAATAATGCGTTAGTCGAGCAAACAATGCTTTTGTCATGTTATAATCTCTATCTGAAAAGGAAAAATAAGTATGAATTAGAGAGTCAGGTAGTAAATTCGGAATATGTACACAGCAAATTCAGCTCTCTATTCCCTTATCTAAATAGGTCTCATTTTCGCTAGTTACAGTGTTACACTATCGGATTTTTGGACAAGTCTTCTTTTGAGACACATCTCTTTCGCAGATTAACTAAGTCCACATATGTCATAAAAAGAATGAAAAACAACTTTTGACATAAAAGGGTCTCTTAAAAGGAATGTTTCTTAAGATAGCTTAGACGCTGATTTCATCATATTTTACTCGGTTTTCTCTTCGGGAATATAATGCAATCAGGGTCAATCATTCACCTCAGACTCACTTTGAAGTTGAGATCAAAACTTGTAATCGTTTTATTAACACGTCCTCTCTTTGTCTAAATCCGTTCTACTTATCATAAGAACCATATTAATAGTTTTTTCTCATGTATTTCTCAATTATGATTTGCCATATAACTGGCATTTGATCTCAGAATAAAAGTGAGAGCGGTTAGATGTTTTATAGCGGTTAGTTCGCCTGTGAGTTTTACCGTAAGGTAACGTTTGCCATATGTGAAGAAAACATTCGCGCTTGGACTTTAAGAGAATGTATATCCGTGGATATTATTGCTAGGATCAGTTCGTTATTAGAACCAATCCAATATTCTGTGAATGAGGCGGAATGGCTCAGCCCCAATCCTCCGTGCGTCAAACAGAATCGAACTGATCATCGCTACATCCTTAGAGTCACTAACAGCAAAGCGATCTTACACCGAGGATACTCACAATCATTATAACATCAACCTTTCATGCATTTCTCACTTCTGTGCAGTTTTATTTTGAGATCTTTACACAGCAAACATTAACTGAATCTATACACTGAGAAAAACCCTATATTTGCTGCATTCATAACAAAGAAGACCCAGTTTTGATACCCAAAGTGAATGAAGAAAAATTGTACTTACTCTGTAATTATTTTGTCTGGTTATTTTACTGATTTATTTCTACTATAAAAAGGTTCCAAAAGCAGATATAAACTGCAAAAAAGTTCGAGTATAAAAGTAGTTTACTTTAAGAAATACAGTGCCTTACATAACAGACACTGGTTTTTGTCTCGTCTTTAAACCAGGTTTTGTTTAAAATGAGAGAAAAAAAATATATACGTTTATAAAGGAAGCATGTTTCTTCATTTGAAGAAAAATGTTAGAAACGATAGATTGCTTCACGTGCTTATTCACGTGATATAAATGTATATATACACTCTCGGGCTGAGGTTCTCTAGTTTAAACTGAACTATTTTTAAACTGAAAAATAGCACAATCAAAAAAGGAAGTACAGAGGAAAACTTCCGTTTGCTAAAAATAGATGACAAGCACACAACAATAACAGAACCTTCGCAGCATCGAGGACCTAAAGTGGAATTCT
>CAJNOQ010000991.1:0-37958 GCA_905250885.1 Didymodactylos carnosus | reverse complement strand
CCGCTGACTGTAGAAGAAGTAAGTGTTGGAGACGTTTCCGAGTAAGAGAACAGTATCTGTTATTTATGCATTTTTAGTATCGAGTTGGTCAGTTATACATGATATGCAAGCATTGTGAAGAAGAGAGACCAACACCACCGAACGCTGTAATAAAAGATCAAGTAATTATACAGTTAAAATTCATATTCCATTTCCAACTAACCTGATATGAGCTCGAATATAATTTTAAACACAGTAATATTTGGATCCGTTGGATGCAAATGATATTGTTCAAATGAACATATTAAGAAAAGAAAGAGAAAAAGCCACATACGTGGTGAAATGAGTAGAGTAAAGACACTTTGGAGTAATTGTCGTGTAAAAACAATAATAAATAATTTCCTTCTTAACCATGATACATTGCTATCGTCATCGTCTGAACTAGCACTAGCAACTGCGCTAGGACGATGAGAAGTTTGGGGCTGCTGTCCTCCTTGATCAATATTCATCACACTATGTATATCATCAATACGGATTTGATTTTTCGCTAATGCTAGTTTCAAATGCTTAGAAAAATGTTTTCTTGCACTTGTTTTAGCCGCTATACTTTGTCGTTTTAGAAAATTTTGAACACGATTTATTGGAAATACCACACTTTGTCTTCTACCATCCAAGGCCGTTGTATTCTGCAATCCCAGGCTTTGTCGTCGTGTTTCAAGTTTTTGTTCGACTTTCTCTTGAGTTTGTAATACAATCCATTCAAGTTCAAAGGGATTTTCATTGATGGCACACAACATTTGTGGTTTAGCGGCCATTAACATCATATAAGTCAATAGTGTACCAGCAGCTAATTGACCAATGTCAATTGTTTGATAACCGGCGAATCGAGCATTCACCGTCTCGAACATGAATATCATAAATCTTGTACCACCGCTGTATACACTCAAGGGATCATCGGTGAAATCCAAGATAAGTGAGATGACGACACCGGTTATTTGCATGATCAACGTGATTGTCAAATATAAGCGGGTTTGCACAGCTGGATAAAGAACGGTTGTTAGTCTATGATTATTCACTAAAATGTAGTCAAATATTATTTTAAAACGCCATGGTGCGACTTGTTTTAAAATGCTAATAACTCTATGGATAATGGCTGGAAATAATGATGTTCCACTAATAACCACAAACATGACAAAAATATTTATATAAACATCCGTAACGAATCGTGCTAAACCGTCTGACCTAAACGAATAAAAACATTATGTATAGTTTATTAGAGAAAAACTAATAAGACGATTGTACCATGGAGATAAACCATTTTGATTGAAACCAGTGAGTGTTATAATGAAACTTGCATACCATGGATTAATCACAATATCATCTTGTTTTAAACTACTTGGCTCATAATGGAACCGTAAACGCAGTCCAATGGCAATAAAAGTTACGAGATAAATGAAAAAACAAATTGACAAGGTTACTACTATTATCAAAATGTAAGCTTTAACTCGTATTTCCTCCACATTTGGCAATGACTGTATTTTATTCTCAACGTTGGGATGGTGTTTGTCACGGACTAATTTTTTTATAAATAAATTATTATCTTCATTTAAACTATTTTTTTGACGTATTTCTCTTTTAGCAAGAACAATTTTGATAAGAATAGCTGGTATTGTTGACACCGTTATTCCACTTATCCATGTAAATAACATTAGAACTAACTGGGACGCGACAGAAAATTTAGCAAAATCAACTGTGCTCAAACCGCACGTATATACGCATGTAGAACTCACAAACCATGCATCAAGATAATAAACAGACAATTTTCTAGTTTGAACGAATCGGTTTTCAATAATCCAAACCTGAAATTATTTCTATATAAACATCTCTCTAGTGAAAACAACGGCGTAAGTTGCTTACAATAAATCCACATATAAAAGAATTTAATATAAAAACAACCAGATGAATATAGAAGTAATCTCGCATTCGCCAATGATATTTTTTTGCCCAAAATTTTACTTTAGATAACCACGTACCAATCCTATTTTGAGTCAATGAAATCTGTTCATGAAAATGTCCATTCCTATCACCATCAGCATCAGCTGTTGTAAAATCATATCCAATATTGTCAATACCTTCAAAGCATTCTTCGATAGTGTGTATTGGATATTCTCCAGACATTGTTTATAAAATTGAGACTAAAATCAGCAAAATTCTTAGTTTCAATGGAGCAGCACAAATCAGAGAATTTAAGGGCCAACACGTACCTAAATAGAATGTTATTTCATCCGCAATTTGACTATCTACCAAAAAATGATCAAACGAAACATTGAAACAAATTTTTTACCATACTATTATGATATACTAAACTTTTCTATGCCATTATTATTATTTTAACTAATTAATTTCTTTTGCGACTATCAGAAGGAAAGAATGCACTATATACTATAGCTACTTGTTAAAAATTTATGTGAAAAAAATATATTTAAGTATGCATAACAGAAAATGTTAAGTAGACGAAAATGTGATATCATAAAGTTTATTACTTTTTTGACCATAATAAGTACGTTGACTAGAATTTGCATGTTTTCCAATGGATTTTTTCTCATGCAAATAATATGAACAAATAAATTGAATATCATTCATTACATTGATCATTTACGGATTTCATAACTTTCAATTCTAAGTTAAAGACATTTTGGCTGATAAAACATTAATAAACGCGGACATGTTGAAAGAAAAATTTTCCGGTTTTCTGTACATATGATAAATTCAATTTTGAATTCATGCATATCATTATTTAAATATTTTTTATTGATCACTCTTTTCTCCTATGATTCAGAATAATTTTCTGTCGACATTACAAAAAAAAACATTCTTGAGTACATGAAGAGTTCACTTCAGGTGATACAGCTCAAAGTCAATCTTCTCAATGAATAACTATTTCAATAAACGATGTATTTTTCTTTGCAACATACCTAAAAGAAAAGATAGAAAATCTCTTCATATTGATGCCATCATGCCACGGCAAATAAACTAACGGAATAGCTTTCTTCCTTCACTCCTTGTATTTTCCAAAATTCCAAAAATCTGGCGCACAGTGTTGAAATTTAGGATGTGAATGTCCCCTACTTCGCTTAATATAAGCCTGATCTCTGAAGGGGTCGACTTTTAGCTCTTATCGGCTCCGTCTTCTAACAGAGACCTGCTGGTCTCTTCAATGATCCCGCTTCGTTCACAGGGCTTTGATGTTTCTCCTCCTCTTGTACAACTTTGTGTTTCTTTTAAATGAAAACAGAAAAAGAAATGACAACAGCATGCTATGGCAAATAGTTTAATGGAATAACTTTCTTCCTTTATTTCTTGTACTTAGTACTTACCACTAAATATTAATATATATTTCCGTTCAAAGTTGCCTATAGGACAAAAATCGACATACCTGGCAAGCATTTCTCCAATACATCTACGAAGGCAAACTTTTGAAATTATGCGCTCTAGCTCATTTTGTAGCTTGTGAAATTCTCTACCGAATGATATATAAAGTGGAGTGGTTAATGGGAAAATGGATGGACATTATATCCATGAACGACGTTGACCTACCGGTTTGCTGAGGCGCTACCGAGTATATCGGATCTTAGATTACACTCAGTTACATTTTTCTCTAACTCTTCTATATATCATTTTGTGGCCCGTAAAATTCTCCGCCGAATGGTGTGTAATAGTTGCAAAAATGTTTCGTACGGACACTGAAAAGGGTTTCGAAGGTCTAAAAATACGTTAGGATTAATCGGGGTTTTCCACTTTTTTAATCAAGATGGAGAGATTTTTATGGCACATAGTCTTTTTAAAAAGTTGGCGGACAGATTTTTAAGTAAAACATTTGTAAAATGAAAAGAATTTTTATAAAGTTAAATAAAGTATAATACAAGGTTAGACAAATTTTAGGTAGATAAAAATTCCAAAAAACCGGCGGTTCTCTAATTTTAGCATATATTAGTGTAAGAATGTAAAAATCTATGTTTCAAACTATCTCTACCCAGGTGAAAGAATCATATAGTAGACACATATGGGATCTCGTAAGATCCTATCAGATCCTAAAGATCTTGTCTGACCTTATATGATCGTCTGAAATCATACAGGATCTTATGTGAAACACGTCTGCCATCTTAAAGCAAGAAGCGACGTAGAATTCCTACTATAGGATCATATGATATCCTACAGTAGGAAATTATAAAGATCATATAAGATCCTATATAATCTTATTATAGGATAGGATTTGATAGGATTTTACCTGATCAGCTACGCAGGTCCAAAAATCCGATCAAGATCTTACACGATCCGATGTTACGTAGTCATTGTCGGCGATTAATCCTAACGTATTTTTAGACCTTCGAAACTCTTTTCAGTGTCCCTAGAAAACATTTTTCCAAACAAAATATTTACTTCATTACATGAACTTTATTCACAGTATTTTCGTTATTCCATCTCTTTCATCTAAACTATCAACTATTACACACCGTTCGGCAGAGAATTTTATGGGCCACAAAATGATATATAGGAGAGTTAGAGAAACATGTAACTGGGTGTAGTCTAAGATCCGATATACTCGGTAGCACCTCAGCAAACTGGTAGGTCAACGTCGTTCATGGATATAATGTCCATCCATTTTCCCATTAACCACTCCACTTTATACATTATTCGGTAGAGAATTTCACAAGCTACAAAATGAGCTAGAGCGCATGCTTTCAAAAGTTTGCCTGCATGTGCTATAGGGCAAAATTCGACATATCTGGCAAGCATTTGTCCAATACATCTACGACGGTAAATTTTTGAAATCATGCGCACTAGCTCATTTTGTAGCTTGTGAAATTCTCTACGGAATGATATATAAAGTGAAGTGGTTAATGAGAAAATGGATGGACATTATATCCATGAACGACGTTGACCTACCAGTTTGCTGAGGTGCTACCGAGTATATCGGATCTTAGACTACACCCAGTTACATGTTTCTCTGACTCTCCTATATATCATTTTGTAGCCCGTAAAATTCTCTGCTGATTGGTGTGTAATAGTTGATAGTTGCTTTAGATGAAAGAGATGGAATAATGAAAATACTATAAATAAAGTTCATGTAATGAAGTAAATATTTTGTTTGGAAAAATGTTTCCTAGGAACACTGAAAAGGGTTTCGAAGGTCTAAAAATACGTTAGGATTAATCGGGGTTTTCGACTTTTTTAATCATAGTAGTCTGAGATCCGATATACTCGGTAGCACCTCAGCAAACCGGTAGGTCAATGTCGTTCATGGATATCATGTCCATCCAT
Organism: Didymodactylos carnosus; assembly: GCA_905250885.1. Lineage (NCBI taxonomy): Eukaryota > Metazoa > Rotifera > Eurotatoria > Philodinida > Philodinidae > Didymodactylos > Didymodactylos carnosus. The sequence goes on along the minus strand of CAJNOQ010000991.1, from coordinate 32,657 downwards.
TTTCCCATTAACCACTCCACTTTATATATCATTCGGTAGAGAATTTCACAAGCTACAAAATGAGCTAGTGCGCATGATTTCAAAAGTTTGCTTTCGTAGATGTACTGGAGAAATGCTTGCCAGGTATGTCGATTTTTGCCCTATAGCACATAAAATGATTATTGTTTCTTCTACAGACAGAGATTAGGCACAGTTCGTATATAGAAAGATGCAGAATTGAACGAACTACAGAATGAGGTATAATATATTCTTTTAAATCTTAAGTTTAGTAGACTTATAGGAAAAAAGAAAAAAAAGTTTATGATTAATTTTGGTGATATGGGACCTTTCTTACACTGAATGCTGTTTGACAAAACAGTGCTGTAGAGAGCTCTGAGGAATCTTGATTTGCTCAAGAATCTTTTCCGTACACGATGTGGCTGTTGCAGAAAGGATAGCACCCGAATTCCTGGACTTAGTTTTCGAGGGTTTCGGTTTTCCAAAAATCTGAGCTTGACAAACTTTAACGAAACCATTATTTCCCATAGACAAAATTGGAAATTTTCTAAGCTATTCGAATCTTTCTTGAGATTCGTTCTAGCCATTATCTCCTAAACGGATATCCTTTTTACTGTCCTTTTCCAAAATATTAGAGTTTAGTAAGACTGCACTTTGAAACAGACGTTTTCGTCTACAGAGCTACTTTGCATGGAGATAAATATATATGATTTTCATTAGTTTTTCGATTCTCTCGACTAAAATACAGTATGATGGTATGAACAAAAATCATTTAATTTATAATAACATACCATCTAGCGCCCTCTCCTGACACGCCATGCTTTTGGTGAGTAATGGCACAATTTTTTGACGAATGAAAAAATGAACATGAGTAATTGTCATTCGTGATAACTTGCTTGTCGGATAACTGACGAATTTCTACTGAGCTTTCGCTAATATCGGAGTCATTTATAAAAGGATTCATAAGGCTTTTATATATGCCGAAATGCGAATTAGTAAATCAATAATCAATTTCGACTAAGAACGAACTAATTTTCTGTCTGTAACTGAATGTAGAAGCACAGTCGTACTCAATTTTCGTTTTCACTGTTTTTACGAATAGAAATGTTGTTGCAAGAATATCGAATATGTTTACCGCTGACTGTAGAAGAAGTAAGTGTTGGAGACGTTTCCGAGTAAGAGAACAGTATCTGTTATTTATGCATTTTTAGTATCGAGTTGGTCAGTTATACATGATATGCAAGCATTGTGAAGAAGAGAGTATGAGAGATGAAGGTGTTGAAGTTGTTAAAAATGAACCTTGCAATGATGAACAATACGGAAGCGGCCAATGTACGGAGAAAAGATTATATTTATCAAGGTAAGTACACCTTATTGTTGAGTGCATTCTGATCGCAGGATGGTATAGAACGAGGAGACGTTTCTTTTTTAATTTAGTCGTTTACCGAGTTGGATTCGATCATTTATACCAAACCTCTTTTATATCACTGAGAAAGCTTGGAATTATTATCCATATACAGTAACCGGTATCTTTCAAACAAAAAATATATAGCTATTTAAAATCTTTGAACTGTCTCTTCTATCTTTCATGGAATAAACTTATAGAAATAGATTGTTTATCACTTAAACTAAATAGAAATCCTTTGCACTGTAAACTCTCATTTCGTGATAACATATATTGTACAGCTGTTTCTAAACAAAATTTGCTTTTTTTCCAGAATATACTGTAAGTATAATCGAAAAACTTAGAGACAGTATTTATTTGCTGTGTCTGTATCGTTCTGTCAAATATCAACAACGTTTCTCCCCTCTTTGTGCTTGTGTGCGGCTCTTTCAAGAGGGAAACAGCTGGTTTTCGGAATTTTCCTGTTTCCACTGATTTTCACCAAATGAAAAGTCATCGGAAATGACTGGAAATCGTTGAAAATCACTGAAAATCAATTGATTTCGGGCTGATTTAAATCACCTGTTTCCTCCTTGGGCTTTTTACTACAGTTATTTTTAACAACATATATACTCAAATCTCTGTTCATACACCATTCGTCTAATTACATGTTCAACCAGCTAGTCCATTTGAGATTAATTGTTTACCGTATAAAATTTGATAATAATGAACAAAATTATGGACTATCGAAAATAATAATAATCCTCTTATAATTCAGATCAGAATCTATTATCTATTTTAAGCGGTTACTTTGCTCCACGATACGAATTCTGACGAACATTTCTCTTCTGCCATTGTACACCACTCTTCTACTGAGAAACACATTTTTTTCATGTTTTTTCGTATACATTCCTTTATTATTCGTAAAATTATTCCAACACTTTTTGTACTTAACCCTCGTCTGCATATTGTTTGCGGTATGCGTGCGTGTGTGTTTATTGTTTCTCATGTAGCCAATCGTTTAAAACACAGTCTATTAAAAGCTCTTCTTTCTATTTCCATCGCGCTTGTGGATTCTGTCGCTGCTGTCAAAATATGTATTTTCTTCTGATGTGTGCTTAAAGTGATGTACTGTTATATGTTTTGATACTTTTCCTATAATACAATAAATAGTTTATTTATTTTTTTAGTGTTCATTTTTGCCTCGTTTTTCAATTGTGGTTGAAACAAAATATGAAGATAATAATGGAACAACTGATAATGTAAGATTAAGTCATTATCATGTGATGTATAATAATCCAACAGAGGAATAATGCTCTGTTTATCTCTGTATTTTAGTGCCATAACCTATCGGAAGAAGAAGTACAAAATCGTAAATTAGAATTCCTTGATATTGTTGCTGACCATGTTCCTGAACATAAATACAAATTATCTGAAGTATGACGAAGGTTTGTGTAAAAGATGAATATTATAATTGACATTTAATTTTTTCAAGGATCCTACCAAATTCAAGTCGAAGAAAACAGGACGAGGGCCATTGACACCAGATTGGATAGTAAGTATTGTTCATAGTTTATTTACTGTAATAGTTAGTCAAACTCATCATTCTGCTAAATTAAAAGGTTCTTTCTGCTAATCTTACATCAACACTTTCCTTTAGCAAACATTTAAGCCCATTATGTGTGCCTATAAAATCGTTCGTGTTCGATTCGAAGTATGGGGATTGCAGACTAGATCAGAGGATTTTATACAGCGGGTATGTAGTCGATATCTGCGATAGTCTGTATTAGAGAAGTTTAACATTTCCGTCGTGCCTGTTTCAGACTGTTCGTGATATACTACTATTAGCCCATCGCCAAGCGTTTACATGGATGGACGAATGGTATGATATGTCAATGGAGGAAGTGAGAAAATACGAACAAGAAATGTTTCAGACGACTAATAAGAAAGTGATGCATTCAGCAGGATCAGTAAATTCAGTCCATTCGACCACAATGTCTGTTCATGAATGAGCTTGTCTTGTCTTCAGTGACACGTACTAGAACGTCTCAGGGTAGAGAGTGTACAACGAGCTATAAACTTTTCGTATCAAAAAAATCTTTTTTTCTGAACTAAATTGTAAGAGACCATAGTCATCGCCTTTCATTACGCCACTACTTTTTTTGATAATCAAGCATATCGTGCTATGATCAAAAACTTTTGCATCTGTATCACAGCAAAATCATGTGATGTTCGATTACAATGTGTTAGCAGAGAAGTGTACTTAAATTATTGTAGAGATTATTTGTGGTTAATGCTTTAGTTTATATTTTTATGTACATAAAAAACGTTTTCTATGAAAAGATAATTCGTTTCCTTCAAATCTTTGCTGATTAACGGTTACGCGCATACATATGAATTATAATAATCTCGCCTGGTTTAGTCTTTTTCCTCTCGTAAACTTTTAGCATAGTGTTTCTTTAGCCTTTATCCAGCCAACAAATTGTTAGTACATGTGCAAAGTTGAATGGAAGTTGGTAGTCCGTTTTTGATTCAGATGAAGTTACTGTTGTTGTTTTTATCTTTTGTAAAGTGCAACCCCAAATGTTGTTATTTTCTCCCTGTTTTGTTTGTCGTTTGAGAGACGCCGTCGTTCTTCGCTTACTATGTTATAGTTTTTAATTTTAACACTTGCTCGTTTTAGTTTCTAAACCATTTACTGTTTATTCAGTACTAGTGTCTGTTTTCTGTTGTTATTATTTTTCTCCGGTAGAATTTATATTTATTTTTATATTTTGTCACAATAAAAGTTCGTTCTACTAGATTTTACCTTTCTTTCTTTAGTATGTTCATTTTGTGATGATAGAAAGAGTAAAATAATGCCATTTATTTTTCCTTTCAATCGAAATGACGTTCATTAAACGTGAAAGAGAGCGTAAACTCACTGAAAAGTTTTTAAAATCAGCTGATGAGTAATTTCGATATAAAATGAAATATTAGTTTTACCAGTGCAACTATATTGAATCACCTCGCATGGTGTCTTTCTAGTAATTGTCAGTGATTATGACTGTTTAATACAATGAATAATTTCGCATCAGATCGTTACCATTGGATGCAACCTACACCATAAGATGGAACTGAAAGTTTAAAAGCAATGAATGAAAGGTTCCATTCCGGTTTTTAGCTATTGGCATGAGATGCGGCGGAACGGTTTAAAATGGGGTAAGGCTCAATTTAAGATATTCCTCTGCGAAATGAATTCTTCCCATATTTTTGGTGATTAATAAAAAGCAGTGGTGTATATGGTAATGGTTTCCAGTAGAAGACATAAAATTTCTCAGTCTAAAAGGCGCCTTTTGTGCTCATTGCTTCAAAAAAGGTGAGAATTTAAACACGTTTTCTCTAATGAGATTAATGGTCGAACTAGGATAAAGCATTAGGTGAGGGTCAGTCGCAATCTTTGGGTAAACCGAAGTTCAAACGTAAAATTTACTCTAAGCTTTTAGGAATCGAGTCTAGGCGATGATAGTGAACGGCCAGGATAAGGTTTAGAAATGTTTCATGCACGCTGTACCTAGGCGGCCAACAGACTTTGACATGTTTCCACCGCTCTTTTCAAGCTGTTTGTTAAGGGTAAATCGGATTTTCCTTTAAAAGCATGAGAAATGCATCGCCGAAAGCAGTGAAAAGTTCACAGCAGCTGAAAATATCAAACGATTTTATGCAGGAATCTTTTTATCATTTGCTAGGAGCAAGAAAGGTAAATGGACTGAAGTCGGTTTAGTTACCAACTACATTTCCTGCAACGGTTATCGGCTATTTTATTCTCTGTGCTTAGATTGTCCTAGTAGGTGATTTTTTTATAAGATTCGTCCTCTTTGAAAAAACACACAATCCTAATATAGAATAGAAAACTTTTATAAAAAGCTAGGTGGTGGTACTCAAAGGTCGGGAACTAAGGCTGAGCCACACCTAATCTCATCTTGATACACAACTAAGTAAAAAGAATTTCTTCAGGTAGACAATAGCTGTTGTGGGCCAGGATAAACACCAAATGTGTAAATATCCGTATCCAATAGTGAAATGGGGTAAGACCCAGACTAGTTGCTGCAAATTTTGGTAAAGCTTGAGCCTTACCCAGCCTAGTGGTTCCACCGCCTATGATTGGCATGAGTTTTTTTTTATTTTCATTCAGGATGTGCACCGTTTTCTACAAACAATACAGGGGTATCCAAAGCAGTGCTTTGATTCGATGTTAAACTGTAAACATCTTCATGATCAAGCAGGTGAATAAGCATGCAAAGCAGTATATGGAAAACGTATTGATGATACAACATATGAACTATTTTATCAATGGGTAGTTGGAAAAGTGAGCGATCCCCAAATCGATGTTACTGTAACATTGTTATATAATAAAAAACAGAGAAATTTTGAATTACATAGCAGAGCTCCTGCCGATCCGCCCGACTCGATGACCCGGTCCGCCTCGGACCAGGTCGGCCGAGCCAGTCGCTTTTTTTCATCGGGTCCAGCGGATCGTCCGAGAAAAGTTTTTAGCTCGGTCGGGTCAGCGTTTTTTACGGTCCGGCACGGCCCGAGAAATTTTAAAATTTTTCTCCATATTTTCAGTTAAATTTAGCTATTTCCTAGTAACAATATGTTATTATTATTTAGTGAATTCTGTTGAGGAAAACAGTTTGATCACTGGTCAAATCAGGTGACTAATGATAGAAGAAGAAACAAATACATCATCTAAAGGAATTCTATCCTTTACTGAGTTTATTGTACAATAGATTCTCGAGTATGTGCTGTACAATATGTATATGCTGCTGAGCTCTGTTACATAGCTCTATACAGCACTTTTTTCAGAGACAGTTTGACATCATTTAAATATAATTTTGATAATTTACAAATATATTTTTCATATGACGAAAAAAAGGCTTTAAAAATGATTTTTGAAACTTGTTACAAAGCGACAATTGATCAAATTATTAGCTTGTAATAAAAACATACTTATTTAGTTTTGCTGCTGTGTGATACTATTTTGCGATACTTCTGTTAAACTCACTTTTACTCCTTTCAAGAGCGGTGATTTTGGTCTTAATTGATCAATTCGGCAGCACTATTGACTGGAAAAATTTCAAGCGCTGGATTCGAGTAGAGGACAGTGGATACAAACTACGAACTAATCGTTCATGTGTAGAGATCAGCGGGATCCAATTTTGTAGCCCGGAAACCCTCCCCGAAGCCCGAAGTTTTTCTTTTACATGACCCCGGCCCCGACCCCGAGGCTTTTTCCTCAGTGATCCCGACCCCGACCCCGGAAAAACCCGAAAATTTTCTATCCACGAGAAGCATCGTATGCACATGGCGACATTTTGGTAGAGACATGGAGTGTATTATCTCTATCATTTCCTTTTGATTTTCTTTTGTTACAGCAGCTTTATATTTTGATGATCAGATTATCTGGTTTTGTTTGTTTATGTATCCATTTACTAACTGTGAAAATAAACATCCTTCTAATATAAAATAACGAAAAGCATTTGCCGGGGTATACCGGGGAATGTTCTAAATAATGTTCCCGACCCCGATTAAGACCCCGAAAATTTTTCTTTTTCAGCCCCGGCCCCGACCCCACCCCGCCGGGGTCGGGGACCGGAGTCAGGGTATCCCCGCTGATCCCTATTCATGTGAGTTGTTGAAACAAGCGTAAATGAGATGATCACAAGGCAGCTGTACAGTCAGTGTTAGACTTGTTGTAAAAGATTAAAGTTGTTTAAAAACTTTTGCACCAAATAGAACGCTATCAGAGACTAAAAAACGCGATAGTTGTGCGTTACCATACATAAGACATTATGAAATTTGAACCTAAGTGTAAATTTTAAGACCGTAAGAGATAATTCAAAAGTATTTGAAATATACAAAAACATATGTTTTCAAACATATTCAAGTTCTAAAATTAGAGTTTCTCTCGTTTTGTTGTTGTTGTACTAAATAGTCTTGTTGTGCATAATAGTCAAACTCATTTGGTCCGCCTGCAAGTGCATAATCGTATTCTGATGACAATTGTAACTGTGGATCATACATGTATGGTCGGGTAGGTGATACATCATAAGCACGTGGAGAATCATCAAGTGGATATGCATCTTGTCTATTCCAACGTAATTTTTGTTGACGATTCATTGATGGTCGAATACTCATAATTGTTTGAAGCTGTTGTTGAGATTGTTGAGACTGAGTCTGTTGGGATTGTTGACTTTGTTGCAATTGTTGTTGTTGACTATCAACTGAAATTCGTATATATTTTTTAGTTAATATATCTTATCACGGATATGGATAGAAACATACTTATTTGGTTTTGCTGCTGTGCTCCGTTATTTTGTGCTACCCCTGTTAAATTCACTTTTACTCCTTTCGGAGGTGGTGATTTTGGTCTTAATTGTTCAATTCGTTCTGTTACTCCGGTCAAATGCCCGCGTCCTTCTTCTTTTAAATCTCCTCCCGCTCCTGGTGTCGTCTCAAAGAATAATTTATATAACTTTTTATCATAATTCGATGTTGACAATTGAGGACCTATTGAAAGCCAACCACGTCGAATTGTTGATTCACGACTAAACAAATGTAAACGTCTTCGTCCGAGACAAAAATGTTCGATAATATGATATATTTCCAGTGGTTTATTCGCATCTCCCCATTCAGGTTCTTCTGTAATAATTAAATCGATATCAACATTCGCATGAATAAAATCACTATCTACTGAACGACGAACAGTGCCACGTATGCCCATCAAACAATGTTCCTAAAATATAAAATAATAATTCTAAAGAACACAATTTCCTTCTATTGTAATCCTTTCAAGGTATGATTTCGATATTATCTAGATGATAAATAATTTAGTTGGCTACCTTTGTTCGTTGGAAAATGGCTCCTGGCTCATGGGTAACAACATGTCGTGGATTTGAACGATTGGTTTTTACCCAACATATATCTTCACACCGACGAAATCCCCATTTTTTCAAACACTATTAAAATCATAATACACAATATGTATGTACATATATCTTCTTTGTTAAATTTCTTTCGCTTACTTGTCTTCCTAAATCGAGTCCTTCAGCTGATCCGCACCACAAAAATACAAACGAACGTTGAGCAGCAGCCGCTTCAACATCTAATTTCATTATCTAAAATTAATAGATTAGATACACAATTTAGAAATTAAATCATTACAAAATACAGCAAATTATGTTGTATATTTCCGTAAAGTTCTGCAATTCATCATACCTGAAACTCTTACTGACTTATATTTATTTATATGGTTCATCTGTGATTTTATCAATCTCAATCGACTTTTATTTACTGCAGTCTAGCTTGTAACTTACTTCATCCCATGACCAATATCGATCAAAATGGACTCCATGTGTTCGTTTATATTCTTGTAAAGGAGGTTCGATTAAAATAACATCAAATTCACAGTCAAGATCAGCTAAACTAAAATTTAATAAATCACATTTCATATACCTTAAACAGAAAAATAAAGCAAATTTAATTTGACATAAGAATGTCATTTTTCTATTTCAACTCTTACATCGGTGGTGTGCCTGTTTTAGCGATATGTTCATCTTTTAGACGAATTAATTCACGTAATTTTGGATACTCTTCAAAACGATCTTGTAATCCTAAAAATAATATATGAAAGAAAAGTATAGTCCCTTTTCAATATTAAGTGACAGTTGGAATAAAATGAGTTTGTACGAGTTTAAATCATTCGTATATACTCAAAAAACAAAGTTGCTATTAAGTTTGTTTTATAAAGCAAGTCCTCCTGATATTTCATGTGTTCAAAACACAAATTAATTTGAAAGAACTGAGGATTCATTCGATTTTCGTTTAGTTCCAAAGAAGATGACTGTATTGTACGACTATCAATAATTTATGATAAATAGAAAAATTTATCATGTTTACCTGCATCTCTAATATAATTTTGTGGTCTGTGTCCAGAATTTACAAAATGTTGATTATAATCATTCAGCGGACCCTAAAGCATGTGTATATTCTGTTAAATACAGTCATGTTGTTTATAAATTCAAACTCACTTCATCAAGATCTTCTTCATCACGCGACATTTGATCAAAAAAATGAACCTAGATAAAAACAGATAAGATAAAATACATATTTTCATCTACTAAGACTCCTTATTTGTAGATAATCGATCGAGAAGTTGTTTTAAGAGAAGCTGACTGTTTTGACAATAGATGAGGCTCAAAATATTTTCTTCACTCCTCATTGAACTATTACCGAAGTATCAAGCAAAATAAAAGTCTATCTTATTTTGAATACGAATGAATCAATACAAAATAGAAATGACTTAAAAACTACCGAAAAGATTTTTCTGTTCATTCTTCGATGCAAAACTGGAGGAAATATTGTTGACGTCAAGAGAATCCGTTCTTTCCTTGTATATATGGGTCAAACACGTATTTTAACGAAATGTTAAACGCTTGAGCCTTACGTAGAGGAAATCAGATGAGGCCCTGGTCTATTAAATTCGCCGCCTGTGATCACAGTATTGAAAATAAAAACTAACTAAGTAGAAATGTTTATAAATTTTTTTCTTCCACTTTACTTACTTCATCTGTAATAACACGAGATGTTTGAATTGGCGATGTATCATCTGCATTCTTTCGTTTATAACGAATTTGTCTAGAAAAAAATGACGCCCATTAGGGTTTCGCTATTTAAATATTCATCAATATAGACAAGCTAGTTTTCATGCGTTTGTCGAGTTCTATCGATTTATTCATAACCTGCAACCTCTCCGTGTGAAATATTTCCCTTTCAACATCAAAAAGTACTAATAAGTTTAGATAACGAACTAGGGAGCAACTCCGAATATCCAGCCGATCTTGAGCCTGTCTTTTAGAATTAAGTAGCACTTGGTAAGACTAGAAGAATCCTAGCAGGATGGCTGCCCATGGGCCTTCTGTGGCGAGATATCACTTTCCAAGTCCGTTTAAATGGCATCTCGTTTCGATAAAAAATCGATTTCTCTGCAACGCGAAAAACCGGAACGTCTCATTTTGTACACAAATGTTTGTTCTATGCATTTGTTGAAATAAAAAAGGTTTAAAGTTAATTGTGACAAAAATATGAGCATTCTTAAATACCATAACTGTACGTGGTAACTGGTCACCAGTTATACAACTGTTTGCGGCTCTTCACTAATTCGTTAAAAACGTTTCTCTCTTTCAACCTTTCTTAATCTGTAAAAAGAATGATCTGACAATAAGTGATCACCCCGGGTAGATGGGTTCGAGAGAATATACATGTGAAGTGATGTTTTTTTGAAAAATCCATATTTCGCCAACGGTGTAACCGACTTCGATGAAACTTTTATTTCAGATGGACAGCCCCCGCTTATACCCCAGAAAAAGATTTCAGCGTACGAATCGCTCTAGAATTCTTCTAGTCTTATCAAGGGCTACTTAATTTCAAAAGACGGGTTCAAAATCGGCTGGAGATCTGGAGTGGTTCCCTCGTAAGATCATGGTAAGCTGATATAAAATTTGTTACCATGAGTTGCTTAACATTAATTGCTGGTCTTACCTACTTTGTTTTAGTCACAGCGTCATATTCTGCCTCATCACATTTATTAATTAGAAGTTTTGATAAATGATGGGAAGACATTCCGAACTAAAATAAAAACAAGAAATAGAATTATTTATAATGAAAATAGTAACAAATTAAAGAAACTCTAACTGTGCTAGCCATTGTTCTGCGAATACTATTATTTCGTCGTTTCATATATTGTATTAGATCATTTGATTCACTATCACTTCGTCGATGTTTGTCATCTGTCTGATGTGTGCGGTTCCGAGAATGCGGTGAAGAATGTCGAAGCTGATGACGATGTGACGCATGTCGAGAATGAGTATTATAAGACGAATACGCATCATGATAAGCAGGTCGCCTCTAGAATGAAATAAAGAGAGAAAACTTAATTCTAGTTAAAGAACAGGTATTCACTTCGTACTTCATAACGCGAATCATCGTGTCTAAAACGTTTAAATCGAACAGATCGATGATAATCACGAGAATTTCCACCATTCGAATAACGATGAGACGCAAAACGGCGACTAGAATGAGTAGAAGGACGAGTCATCTAGAAGAATACAAAAATGATGATAAAACTGGATGAAATTGGTTTGTTTTGAATGGGCACAGGATTTTCATACTGAGTATAAAAATGCCAAACTCTTGGACCGAAAAAACAAGAGACAAAAAGAAATTTGTTTATTAAAATTTAAAATAACATTTAGCTTTCTGAAGTTTCTATGACAAACAATTTGATCTCTCTACTGGAATTTGCTTCCGTAATCTGTAACTGATAAATCAAATTTCTGACTTTTCTTATTTAACTGAGCAATAATTCTCAAAGGCCTTATTGACGATATGGTATTTAAACAAAGTCAGCGAACTAATGAGATGCTGCAGAGTAGTGCTTCTTTAAAAAACGTATTTGTTCATTATGTTTGACTTCTGCGATTAGTTATAATGTAATTAACTACTCAAATACAGTTTTCTAAACGTTTATTATAAAACCAGTGTACCTTTATAAACATTTCAGTTAGTAATACGACAAAAATGTTTACGTTTATTGATTTAAAACTTGGCACTTTTACAAATCAGTTACACTCCTGTGTCGTTGTTTCCTTTTAGCTCCGAATAGTAACTCCAAGGAGCAAGGATCAACGGTGTAGCATCTACTTGGAGATACTGTTTGGGACTAAAAGGAAATAGCGCCCCTATGTAGTGATGAGTGTGTGTATACATAGCTATACAATATACAATAACAGGGAAAAAGCTATTGGTTAAAAATACATATCATTGGATAAACAGTATAAAGCATTATAAACGCGAATAATAGATGGCTCTAGTTATAGAAAGCTATAATAGACAACGCTAACGAATCCCAATTAATAAGGATCAGTCAAAGGATTAAATATTAAAAAGAGTATTAATTTATTTACTAATTACAAAAGAAAACAGCAGAAATCAACTGCAGAAAAAAACGCTACAACAAAAAGAAACAGAGAACATTGTAGAACCAAAAAACCTACAAAAACCTTTTTACTTTAGTCGGGTACAGTTCATTAAGGTATTTCGCCAGATTTTCGAACGACCTATCTCTAAATCTTCGTCGCCACATAAATTCTGAAAGATGTGTCTGTAAAAGTGTTAGTCGAGTTATAGGAAAAATACTGAAAAAAATCTCAAAACCCAAATTTTTTAATTTTAGAAACCCTATAACTCGGTAAAGAAAGATCTAAAAGCAAATTCTAAAATTATACCTCTGCGCCCTGATCTTGAGTACTTCTGGAAAAATTTTGAACTCGATCGGATGAAACTTAAGGAGGGTCGTAATGTGACACAATGAAGCCTGGTAGCAAAAAAATTGTTTTCGAGAAAAAACGCATTTTGTATACAGGCCCCTTTTTTAGGGCATTTGCCGCGATGCTTACATCTCCACGAAAATTCATCAGAAAATTCTAGAAAACATCTCATTGTGAAGAAAACACATTCTTCTAACAGACTATGTATAAGAAACTTTTGAATGTGCAGAAAAGAAGAGAAAATTTTACGAAACTAAAAAATTGAGTCTTTTTAGGCCTTGAAGGAAAAACTTCAAAATGCGTAACTTTTTGAAGAAAAGTCGTGACGGGCTGGGGGTGATCTCATTATGTAGCCCACACTTTCCTCTACATTAGGATATGCGTAGCTCAAAATCCGAAATTTTTTCAAAAAAGGGAGGAAGGTACCCTTACGCTTCCACCTTAATTCATGTTCATAAAATGGTTCACCGACTGTTCAGCTTGATTTAATACTAATATCTTTTTTGTATCACCAGTAAGTGATTAACACGGGAATTGTTTCCAAATGATCTAGCCATGCACCGATCCCGGTTCGAACCGATGAAATCAGAACCGCATGCGAATAAGAAATATCTGTAAAGGTCAAGTACACGATTTACTACCACTGGATTTATTTTCCGTTGATTATTTTCCATTCCATGTTAATTAGATTTTTTCAACTAAAAAGTGTAATCAAGGAAGAGTAAATCCCCTGGTAGTAAATCGTGCAGACCCTTTTGTTTTTTATATTTTAATCATTTTTCCCTTCAAACCACTAAATCATTTATTGAAAATCTGATTTCCAATAGACTAACTTTTTTCTCGCGTTCATCCACTCTAACTATCCGCGAAATATAAGCCGAATCCGCAGTCACAAGAAAAGAATATGCTTTAGAAAAAGATTGTTTTTTTGGGTGTTCTTAGCTATATTGTTTGAGAGTGAAATCTATTTTCTCTCGATCATACCCAAATGCTTTCCTCATTTAATTTTTTTGTGCTTTTATCGAAGAACTAACTAAGAGGAAACAAAGCAGAAAAAACCGGTAAAGGAGAGAAGGTAGTTAAGAGAAGAGCATAAGGATCTGGTTACTGACGAAGAAAATTTATTCACACACAATCTCGGATTCATGCATACAATGATTATATTAATTACTTGAGATTCAAGAAAAATGTGCTGCTTCTTCATCATATTTGAACGAAGTTACTCTATCTTCCAAAATCAGCAGTATCCTAACATCCACTAAAGACCTAGATCGAACCATGTCAATTGAATCATTAAGTGTATGTTAAGCACTTTTAGATTAAATAATTATGATAAATAATAGATGTACAAAGTGAGTCGGTAGCACTTTCGGGGCCCTGCTTTCGATTAGCCACTTTTAGCTCATTTTCTGTTTCAAACTTTGAAACTTGGTTTCTTAGATTCAGTTTTTAACGCTGAATCAGGAAAAATTGTCTCGAAGCTTCAGAAGAACATGAAGTCGAAATATTGTTTTTTTTGGAAATATAGCCGTTTTTTAAAATTTTAGAGCTTTCGAGTTTTTTCAATTTTTCTCGCCTTAAAAGTTTTGGGGAAACTTAAAAGGCACATATTCCTAATCAGCTCGATGACCTCTATTCAACTATGTATAATAAACGAAAAATAAATTTGAGCTCAAGTTTTAAATTTCCGGCACCTGATTTAATTCAAGATAGTCGAGGAGTAATTCCATTCAAACAGAAACAGTACGTTGTTGTATTTTGTATGCTTCAGATACTTGAAGTTCTTTCCAAAAATGAAGAACTAATTTTCTGAAGAATAAAAACGTGAAAATAGGCTAAAAAACATATATTCTGTTCTTCAGTTTTCAAAGAACACATTCGTGTTCTTCTTCATGTTCTCCATAGTTGTTCTTTTTTTTGAGTTCTCTCGACTGAAATTCGTTCACAGGGTTTTGATTCGAGAGCATGTTTCTCCTCTTGTTTTTCAAGTTTGTTTCTTTTAAATGAAAATAAACAAGATCTTGGTATATCAGTCGCTCGCTAAAATGTGCGGTTTGTAGTGAAGTGAAACTTGCTTGTGCAACTTAGTTCTGTAAACAACTCTTAAATATCTGAAACTGAGTATATGAGACCTACATAGTGCTGTAAACAAATAAATAGATACGGATTAATCATAATATCTCCTTAATATGTCTATATTATAACCAAATAACAGTCTATGATTAATATTAGATATAGAGAAAAGATCTATTACATCTGCACATAGAAATGTTCTGCAAACACATATACACGGTACAGATAACACTATTTACTTAACTTGAATCATATTATATAGTCATAAGACATAAACGATTGTTTAATTATCTTTGATGCGCCTATCACTAAGATGATAAATACACTCGTCAACATAATGGAAAAACAACGGTTTCCGATATATGTTTCCTTAGATCAGACAAATTTTTTGTCGGCAGAAAGGGCACGTCTGCACAATATAACAAACATAAACTCATGTAACAATTTCTAATCTAATAAACGCGTTTACAAACGGCATTCATAAGCACAATCCAAACGCGTTTAAACGGCTTAAAACTGAGACATTTGCAGCGTTCAAACGCTTTTTGTTTCGTAAATTTTTTGTATACACATGTTCATCAAACGCTTAAACTGGCCTAGAAATGAAACATTTGAAGCGTTCAAACGCACACATATTTTCATGTTGCTTTCAATCCGAAAATCTACGAAGATACCAATATTCCTTAATATCGGTGTAACTTGGTTTTATTTTTTATCAATTTGACTGAGTCCTGTGGTTAGGTTACAGAAGGAATAGAATTCAAATGTAGAATTAATTTTGAAAAATACGTTGATTGTAGCGCCAACAGCTAACTTCGCCTCACCAAATCGAAACAAATCTAGATCTTTCGATTTAATAAATAAGGATTCATCATTCGTTGAATGTAATGTTTATCGTATTATCTCTGCATGAGTAGAAGCGCATAGATGCACAATTCAGCCTCTCTTCGATTGTGTGTGTTTCCCAGGTTCCATTCCGTGATCTGCCGCTATTATGTCTGAATAATTCTCTCAGATATCAATGATGGTACTTTGACAGTAACCGAAATCTGAGCGATATGACTATTTTTCAGTCAAGAAAGAAGAATTCCTTTCAATTAATACAACCTCAATATAGAGTTTTCAGATAACTATTTGTTTTTGCCAGATTTGAAGTGTGCAAACTTTTTTGGTGAATATATATGTCTGGCAAAAGGCTACAAAAGTAATTTCGATGTTAGTTACTCGAGATACAAACTACCTCGGGAAACAAGCAAATTCAGCAGACAAATATTTATATTTAGTCATTTGAGAACGAATATACTCTTTTGGTGTAGTTTGGCTTGAGTCATTGTTATTCATTATTTATAAAACAGTCTTAGTCTTTGTCTTCTTACATCCATATTATATTTACGCATTTATCTTTACATAGATAAAAAGAATGTTATGATTGCAGCACAGTGAAGCATTACTCTGAAAAACAAATAGTTTATTTCGTATGAAGATTTGCTATGGCATGTTTATCCTGTTAGTGAGGTCTTCATTTCATAGTGAAACTGTTTTTTAATTTGAAGGAGGATCCAAGATTGGAAAAACACTTTAAGAGTCACCGAAGTGCTGTTACATGTTTAAGTTTTAGTCCAAATACAAAACAACTTGGTAAGTGTTGATAATTATTAATTTATTTTTCTTCTGGTAATTTCAAGTTTTACTTATATTTGTGTTTTAGTATCTGGTAGTCTTGATGCCTGCCTTTTTCTATGGCCATTTAAACCACAAGTCCGAGCATACCGTTTTGTTGGACACAATGTAAGCTCTACCTCTTTGTATTAAAGTATCCATCGCATTTTCTTTTGAAGAATGGTGATCGGATGCTTCCAAAGACGTTTTTTTCGTTCTTTTTTAGGATGCGGTCCATTCTGTCTGTTTCTCACCTTCTGGTCATTTAATTGCTTCTGGATCTAAGGATAAGAAAGTTCGTCTATGGATCCCTAGCGTGTAAGTATTTGCAATTTAGGTTTATTAAAATAAAATATAAAATATTTTATTAACAAAAAAAAATTGTTTTTAAGAAAAGGGGAATCAACAGTATTCAAAGCTCATACAGCAGCCGTTCGTTGTGTCGATTTTTCAAATGATGGTCAAAGTTTATTGAGTTCGTCTGAAGATAAAACTATTAAAGTATGTTTTTTTTCATAGTATTTACAAATGCTATCTTATTCTAATGGTGTTTTCCATCTAGATTTGGACTGTTCATCGGCAAAAGTTTCAGTTTTCATTAAGTCAACATTCTAATTGGGTGCGATGTGCCAGGTAACTAAATACTTTGTGAGGTTAAAATCGATCTGAAAAGTGTTTTTATGCCATTAGGTTTTCTCCAGATGGTCGTTTGATCGTGAGTTGTAGTGATGATAAAACTGTCAAAATATGGGATAGAAACACGAACGAATGTATGCACACTTTTTATGAACCACATGGGTAAGGTTTGTTTTTCTTATTTTTATCTCTTATCATGAATATCTCGCTATTGTTGTTTAGCTTTCTAAATGATGTTGCTTTTCATCCAAGTGGTACTTGTATTGGTGGAGGTTGCACAGATGCAAGTGTGAAAATATGGGACATACGTACAAGAAAGTTAATTCAACATTATGCTAGTGAGTATTTAGAGTTTCATTAATTAATTAAACTTTAGCTATTGATTTTTATTCCAGATCATGTTGCTTCAGTGAATAGCGTCTCATTTCATCCAACTGGCAATTTTCTTTTAACTGCTTCAAGTGATGCTACATTAAAAATATTTGATTTGTTGGAGGGAAGATTAATTTATACGTTACATGGTCATCAGGTATTTTGCGAGAAAAAAGATCAACAAATTTCTTTACAGAAGAATTTTTTATATTATATAGGGTCCAGCAATGGCTGTAGCTTTTTCAAAACAAGGCGATTATTTTGCATCTGGTGGACAAGATCAACAGGTACGAAGTAATAGAGTTATTTTGTCATCCTATACTAATCTTTCTCCTCGTTTTTTCAAGGTTCTTGTTTGGAAAACAAACTTCGATTCAAATTCACCATTAGATCCAATTGCTAACAGTAGAGGAGATGATATATTGACCAGCGCAGCTATAGGAGCAGCATCAAAACTCATTGGTCAAGATTCTCAAAACTATAATAAAAATGTAGATTTTGTACCATCGTCACGAATTTATTCTGCTGATCAAAGAAAACAGCAGCAGCAAATATCAGCATCGCAATTTTTATCTTTAAGAGAAAAATCACAACCAGAAACAAGTGATGAACGTCGTGCAAGAAAAGTGAGCATATTTTACGAATATAATCGATTGCTGGTGAACAAGATATTTTTGAATTAAGATTGATGTATTGAAAAGAAAACCAATTTCAAAAACAGATGTAGACGATGATGGAATTGAAATAACAAATATTGGATCAGCTTATCAAAATGGAATTACTCGAGTAAGAGGCAAATGTTTTCTTGTTTACTACTATGACTGTAAAATATGAATTCTCTGTTTAGTCAAGTAGTGCTCTGGCATGTTTGGTCAATACCAGTAAGAATGCAAACAGAGACAACAATAATTATTCTAATTTGGGAACAAAACAGCAACAGACAAGAACAATGTCATCTAATATGTACGATGATGAAGATATTAATGTTGATGGTGTCTATTCTGAGAATTTAGAAACAAAACTTTATTCACCACAGTTAACAAATACACTTGAACACATCGTTCAACAACTTGATATATTAACAAAGGTTTGTTGCATTTCTTTACATCATCAGTAAATTCTTTTAATTTGAGAAAATATAGAGAGATAATAAAATTTAGCATTCCCTATTCTTCTCAGATCAACATTTGATTATTTGCTTGACATATTGTAGACAGTTGCCATATTGGAAACAAGATTGACAATGACAGAAACTAAATTGCAGGAAATGGCCGAACAACGAAAATATTGATTGAGCTCGTATGTACATGTCAATATTATTATTTAATTTTTTATTCGATCAAATTGCTCTCTATTACAAACTCATTTAGTCAGATGTCTTTTTTCTTAGGAAAGATTAATATTATTCTCGAATTTTTAAATGAATATTTCTTTGATGATTTAACTTTGTGTATATATTTGTCTTCTTTTAAATGCTTGCCAATCATGCAAAACTTTTTAAAAATTCTTATTTATCACTAAGAATTAAAAATACTTTCTCTGTCAACTATGCTTAAAAGCAAAATAGTTTTGTTAACTTTTCTTTTCTGTTTTTAATGTAATAGTTTTTCCAATGTTTTACTTGATGAAAATAAAAATAAATAAATTCTACTGGTCGAACTAGACGTAGCTATTTCTATTGTTGTCTTTTTTAATCATGTTTTTTCTACAAATAGTTCGCGATAGATACTCCACTTAGATGTAACGCCTTCAGGAATAACAATCACGACAATGAATTATCGCATCATTCTGTGCAATCTCTCATTTTGTTGAAAATCCATTAGCTTCGATGACGTTACATTATTATCATATCTCGCTTTGGCTTGATCCAAGTTCTACACATTTCTTTTAATCCGTCGCGGCATCCCGTGTATTGAAACACGTTGGAAGTTTCTAAAGTATAAATCTTGTATTGAGTCCTAGGTTCTCTGAAGTTATTGTTATGTAAATGTTGTTGATGTTATGATTAAATTAAGCTTGATAGGAAGCAGAGCTGGAACCGGTTGAGAAAAGGTAAACCAGTCCGATTCGGCCGGTCTAAAAGTGTAATCAGACCGGTTGGAATTATAACTCAAACCGGCGAAAACCTGACGAAGTTTTTTGAAAATCGATTTTCAGAAAGAACTTTTCCTAGAAATGAAATAGTTTGCGACCACATATGAGAAAACCTTCACAATAACGAGTCTATAACATTTAACCTTAAAACAAGTGATGAAAATAATATCTGTCTTGAGCATCGTCTTATTTATTCTGACTGAAAAAGACTTGAAATTTTAGTTTTTTGACGAAAAATAGGGTGAAAAGAGCAGACGTTTCAATAGTTTCAACCGGTGAAATACCGGTCTTTATCGACCCGGTTGACTTTTTCAACCGATCTGGCCGGACCGCTACCGGTTTACCAGACCGATTCCAGCTCTGATAAGGAGACAGCTCCTTCAACTACTCGAACTGGAAATCTATAGTATGAGAGCCTACGACACCATAAGTTTTATAACAAGCGAGAATCAGAAGGATCAGAGAGCATACAGAAATAAAATCGTTGTGCGCTTATGATGTGCTGCTTCGACATCGCAGAACCTGTCTACGGTATCGAGGCGTTCACTAGTCTGTAAACTGACTAAAGACCCTGGTTTTCTCAAAGTTCAAACTGTGTCCGAATGAGACATTATCCGTACCATCAAACATAATTCTTAATCAAGATCTCTTTTATTAATGCGTTACCCTCTCACCTGCTTAGAACAGATCAACAGGCTGTATATGGCATACCACACATCAGTTGATTTAAACTTTTACTTAATGAAAAAAACATATGGGAGTACCAGCGAGCATGGGAAGGTTCACATCATCAATGTTCTGAAAAATAAAACTGCAATGTCAAGGGAATAAAATAAATAAAAGAGAACAAAAGAAAGAAAAGGAAGGAAACAGAGCATGATAGTACAATAACAAGTAAAAGAAAGAAGTAAAAAGTAATGCAATAATGTTACGAAAAATGCAACAGAGAGGTAAAGTAGTCACACGAACAGGATATAATTTATTTTATATGATGAACAGAAAACTGATTTAAAACCAAGTCGTCTTTGTAACATACACTCTAAAAAAAACAACTTCTTCAGAAAACTGGAACTTTGTTTTTCATTTGTCCCAAATAGGGATCTGATACGAGTTTTCTGAAAATTTGCAACAACTGATTTTTTCATTTTCCGGAAGAACAGAAATTGAGTTTTTCATTTTTTTAGATCCCTATTTGGAACATTTGTTTTCCAGAAATCATCAGATCGAAAAATACATTCCTGTTTTCCACTTTTTTCAAAAAGCTGAATCTTATTCCTTCTTTTCACCAGCCAACTTTCAATCCTATACCTGTGCTTAGCTGCCGAAGTATCTTTTATACTGTATAAATACTGTCAACTGGAGACCTGAGTGGAGAAAGCTATGTAATCCACATTCTACCTCGACTGACGTGTGGAATCTGATTCCATCCGGATCGAATCAGGTTTCAGACGCGGTATGTACTCGACTCGTAGAATTCGAGTTGAATTTTAGAACTCTGTTGTCAAGAACAAATATGTTCTCGAAGTATGCACGTTGTTGTTATATAAGGAGATATTTGTAAGAATAAGTTTAAGTTTCTGTAAGAAAAAATCATGTCTCCTATATATATATATATATATATATCTGGAATTGCGAAAAAAAATCGGTGGTCGACATCGTGATTTTCTTTTCCTTTTTAAACTTGGAGATCTTTAAAGAACTTAACAGAAATATTGTTTTCAAAATCTTGAAAAACAAAAGTTCTGAAGGACTAAAATGAGCCGAAAAACTGAAATGAATGAAAAACTCATTTTTTTTCAAAAATAAAAATCAAGTTCATATTTCAAAGAACTTAAATAAGATTTTCAACTAGTCCTTTGAAAACACGAAGAACACGTTTTTTTAGAGTGTAGTGTCAAGTACATGTTATATCGAATTAATATCAAGGTAGGTGATTCCCCTCGGAAGTGCACAAATTACAATCGAACAAATAACGATGAATAGTAATACACAGATTCTAGTCTAGCGGTCGGTATTCACGTCAGTTGACTGCAATAAAAAATCAGAAAAATAAACAATTTATATGCAAACTGCAATAGACTTCCGTCTATCAACAGATCTCTTTCTTCGGAAAAACGAGGATCTCCAGTAAATCCACACACCAGTAAATGTCTCGAAGCCGTAGACATGTTCTATGGTGATAGCGCAGTACTTTGATTTCCACTTAATGATTTGGGTCATATAGCTCCACTGAACACATCAAATTCCATACAGTGGCCTAAGGACGTTTTAATATGGATGGTCGCGACATAATGGATTGCCAACTGGTCAGTTGCCAGTGTGTTAGCACACGCATATGGTGTGCCTCGACTGTTGCCACATAAATAATTTTGTCCAACGTCTGTGTAGTTCTGGGCAGTTTCAAATTCGTTCTATTACTGGTTTAGAATTGATGATGCTTGACACGTTTGTGGTAAAATCATAGACCGTCAGATCAATGGAACAACAACTAACGTTATGACAAAAACGATCAGTTACTCTGTCGTAAAAATTAATGGAGGAAAATGAGCATTTGATTCGAAAGCTTCTATTGATTTCACACGATAGCATAACAAGGATGATAAATGGTAATTAGGGTAATGTTCATTGTCGCATATGTGTTTAAACGTCGCCGCTGCCAAATCAAAATTGCAAAGCTGTATTGAAAAAATCGAGAAGATTTTTCATATATTATGATTGTTTTCTGATTATTACCGTTTGTTGTTGGACAGATGTGTTGAATCTAACCACCTTTTGTGTCTTGTTGTTCTGAGAATATATAAGAACCAGTAAAATTTTAAAGTTTTTTCTCGTGATTCGTCGAAGTGTGAACTTTGACTAGAGTCACATCCAACGTTTCTACGTTGTTTGACTCGGACCGTTTTACGATCAAAAAACGGTCTTTTTTTATAGACTACATTTTTATCCTTAGTGCAACGTTTTATAAACTTCTCACAGAATTGAAAAATTTTAAAAGTTTGTTCGGTCAAAACCGATTCGAGATTGGTCTTCTCCATGGTCAATTTTCTTGTACGCGATAACTTTTGGGTCGGGGTACTTCAGAAAAAAATTTTCTCACAGTCTTGCTCAACAATTTTTCAAAAAGTTATCAATGCAAAACGATGTCAAGCAATTTTTCTAAAGTACCCTGATCTAAAAGTAAACGCTTACAAGAGAATCGACCATGAAGAAGACGAATCTCGAATCGATTTTAATCGAACAAGCTTTAAAATTTTTCAATTTGGTGATATGTGTTGCATTTAAAATAAATTTTATTATTCACTAGTTATCTCGAAAATTTTGTTTGTGGCACCTTTTGGTTCTTAGTGCCGTCTAGATTTGGACTGTTCATCGGCAAAAGTTTCAGTTTTCATTAAGTCAACATTCTAATTGGGTGCGATGTGCCAGGTAGCTAAATATTTTGTGAGATTAAAATGGATCTGAAAAGTGTTTTTATGCCATTAGGTTTTCTCCAGATGGTCGTTTGATAGTGAGTTCCAGTGAACTAAACTGTCAGAATTAAAAGACACTGAACATTCAATCATCGAAATGTAATAATAGTATCACTGTTTGACATTTTACGGGCATTAGTCAATCAACTATACGGATTGCTTGACAGATTATTAAAATGATAGTTAAGCATAAAGAGTATCTGAAAACCCGTTAACGCTAACTAACGCTAACTATTGGCGCTGTCTTCATGCTGATTAGCTTTCGAAGGAACGAATAAGAAAAAGGATGAATCAAGTCAAAGAAAAAATTAAAACTGTTCAACGCAAGTGACATAAATATTGTATGGAAAAGTTACGGTAAGTATAACAATGACATGAAAAACTGAAATACTACACTTTAACAGTGGCAATATCCCGCTTTCATTGTGACAAAGCCATACTTTGACCTTAACATCATATCAATTGTGGCACCATTCCACTCTTAATAGAATGACAATATCAAACTTTTATAGTTTCTGCTTTCAAAAAAGGTTGAAACTGTTTTTTCATGACTCAAAGGAAGACCTACTATGCAGTGGTGGACAGCTTTTTATAGATTTATATATATAAGAAAGCTTCTGATGAGAACAAAAAACATATTCAAGAGAGCAAGCATGAGTTTTTTGAACAATTACTTCGGATTTTTTTCTGCCACTCTTTAGTGGCTGTTTTAACTTGTCCTACGATTAAGATAGCTTTTTCTCTAAAAAAATGAAAGTATTTAGTATTTAGTGTAGAATTGATGTTTGCTCTCTAAGGTGAGGTTCGCTAAGTGAGTCAAGTATCACAACGACATAGTGTTGAATGTTATCGATGATAGTCAGAAGTGTAAATCCACAAAACGCTGTCAGGTTGTAGTTAAAGCTGTGCCTTTGTTTGGCATGCATTGTTTGATAGCTTTAGCAAATTGAACCTATTCAACTAAGTCAAAGCTATTTATCTGTTTTTTGTGGCTTATTTGTAGTAGCTATCTGTTCCAGTGTTGCTTTTTTTGTTTTATTGTACTTATATTAATAACATCAAAATATTTTGATTTCAAATGTTTCTAAAAGTAAAAATTGTTTATTTTTGTTTATTCTGACAACGGTACTAATATGTCGATCACGTCGAAAGTAAAGTTTTTGTTAAATTTAGTATAAGATTCATTCTTTAGGAATGATACTTAGTATGTATTGTTTGCATTTTTTGTACTTTATACATCAATATCCAATGCAAGTTTTCCTTGTTTTTTCGGTTGTCGAGCTTGAAAGTACAACGGTATACGTTGAGCAGAAGCCATCGTACTTCTTTATTAATGACTGATTTATTTCCAATCGGACTAGAACAAATATGTTAAGCATCGCTTATTGATCTTAATAGCTTAGAAAAAGTTACAGAAAAAATAGTTAGATTACGCCATTTTTATTTGAGTTTAATTAAAGCTTCTCTATTGTTCCTTTTTTTTACATAGTTTTCTCATCAAAGCTTGTTATGTTTTTATATATGATAAATAAAAATACGTTGAATCTATGATGTAGATTACTTCAGTTAGAAGTAATTACATTTAGGGGAGAAAAATCTCCGTTTCTAAAGCAATGGAAAGAGGCAGACCACCGGTTTTTTTATATTCGAAAAACAAGAAGTGAAAAATGCCATTGTATACTTTTAGTATGAAATTTTTAACACTCAAAGTATGTCAGTATTACACTTTTTACTGGAAAGTGTTTCAGCGAGAAAAAGCCTAATATAACAACACTAATGGACACAAATAATCTAATGTAAAAGCGATACCTCGACGATTACGTCATTATCACATTCGACAGTAAATTTCAGTGGGATAAAGCTACGCTTTTGTTATGTTTTTTTCTTTTAGACTTAATTCATTTGTTCAGTTAGATTTTTAGATTATTTTTTGTTTTGTTTTAACCAAGGACGCGACCAGTGAATGATCATATGTCAAAACAAATAAAAAAAAAATAGCTGAAAAAAAAACGAAATAAAAATCATTGTTTCTACTCACACGATATTTTTTTCTGAACATAATTTAAAATTTATATTTACACGCTAGGAAAAAGATCTGATACTAAAGCGATTTATTACAAGAATTAGTCGTCATTCCTAAGTAGGAAATTAAGTAATAATTTAACTGTTGATATAATAGCTATTTTGAATTCACTTATTTTTATTAATTGATCTCTTTCAGGACTGTACGATATTCCCTATAGATGAACAGTGATTTTGATTTATTGCAACAGCAGTATACAGAAAACATTATTTATAATATTTCTTAGTAGTAGACCGTTCTTCTACTATTCCGCTATTTGAATTAAAGTTATATTTTTAATTTTATTTTAGATGCAGCAAAGTCATGTTCAACGTGTTTCGTTTTGTAAAACTGTTAGTTTATTCAATCATATTTTACAACCATCTCAAGCCTGTGCCTTGTTTTATCAAACATTAACATTTTCATTAAAAAATTTTAATCTAATTAAATGGATAAGTACTCATATTGATATACCCACAGCGTTACAACTTTTTATGATCGATATTAATGGACATGTAACATGCAATGAAATTTTATATTCTCAATTAACATCAAAAGTTTCAACCTGTCAAACGAGTAAAGAAGGTATGTGTAATAAGTTGTCCCATTGAGTTTTATATTTTAAATACATTTTCTGTTTTCTTTAGGTGATATTCGATCTGATTTAAATTGTGTAAGTTTGTACTATTAATCGCTTTTGATTCAGATTAAAAGATAAAAAAAAATCGATTTTCATTTTTATTTTAGATATTAAAATGGATTAGTAAAGTTATTTTACGATTGTCTACTGATTATTCACTACCATCGAAAAATGAACGATCAATGGAATCTGAAGCATTTTATAATTTTCTCAAACAATTTTATAGTAATGCATATGAATTACTTTCACTTCTTCAAACTTATTTTTATTCAGAAATTTGGTAGTAATCTAGTCTTAGTCCTACCCATGTCGCACTTTTTTTCGTAATACCGTCAGTTACCGATCGGTCTATAGATTACCGCTCATTAACCGTACCGTACGGTATAACGACCGATTTAGCGACGGCTTTTTCTTCTATCGGCGGTTACCACACGATATTTTTTAGACTGTGGTACAAGAAAAAACCCGTCGGTAAACGGTTTTGACACAATCACCTTTTTGTTTTACGGTTGTCAGTCTATATAAGAAACGCAGAAAGAGTCCAAAAACTTTGATTTTTTTCAGATTAAACTTTCTCTTTCAGATTGTAGAGACTCGTCGAAGTTTGTACTTCGACGTGAGTTAAGTTTTTCCCGCCTGGGAACCTCATTGCGTTGCATGCGTACTGCAAAAAAAACGAAAAAAATAAAACTGAGAACTAGATTCGAACTGCTGTACTGTTTGCTCACACTGCTAAATGACCAGTTGATACCGCCGGTACAACCGACCGGTATACCGTGCGGTAATTCCAGTTCCGCTGATGGTATACTGTGGAATATACTCGACGGTAAGCAGCGGTATTGAAGATATGGGTATGATCAAGTTAGATTTTCTTCCTCTTTTCTCCTCTAGCTCTTACTCTTTTTTCTGACATTATTGTCAAACTCTCTTTACAATGAATTATTCATTTTTAAACAACTATCTACGACACAGACTATTTACGAAGATTTTAAAACTTTTTCTCGTTATTCAATGAAATACATGCACAATGTTTCAATAACGTTTATTTATTTGTTTGTTGTATTTTTTTTTAGTAATAGCTGATGATCGATCAACATTAAGTGATAATGATGAGATAATAATGAATGATCAAGATGATGAAGATATCAGTAAAAGAGCAATTCAGCGTGCATTGATGGTAAATTTTTCTAGCATCTAATCGATATGCTAAAACTTAATTTGTCAATATTTTATCATTAGAAATGTGCCGATTATTTAACAAAACCGTCTGATGAAATGGATAATATTGAATTAAATTCTAACATTCGAAATTTTGAATCAAATGATATTGCCATTTATAATCAGCAAATTATACAAATATTGTGTAGTGATACATTAGAATTAGAAGTTGAAATAGAAGCAGCAAAAGTAAGTATAAAATTATCAAAATATTTTTAAATTTATAGAATAATATTAGAAAACTAAAAATAGAATTCAAAATTTTATCTCTCTTTTCACAACAACAAAGCCATACATTATTTCATTAAATATTTACATTTTGCTTACCATCACTTATTAGCTCAAGAGTTTGTTAATTCTCCTTTTAACATTTATCATTGAAATGTTTTTTTGAATCGTTTAGTATAATTTTATATTTCGAATAATCTAGTTGATAAATCTATACAAATTGCTTACGCAAATCGTACGGTTTTCTTATTTTTATTTTTTTTTCTATATTCTTCAATTGAATCATTCGTGGTGATTGATTGTTGTGTATCTTGTTTTTGTTGAAAATGTTTAATTTCTTTTTCATATAATGTATCAATTGATAATTGAATAGCTTTTTTACATATTTTGAGATTATTCATAAATGTTGCTTCCATTTGAATATATCGTCCATTATTAATATAACCACAATTAAGAAATCCTGCATTAATATAAGACATATATAGACTATTATTAGTTTTAGTCGAATATTGAGGTCGTTTTATTGTTGTAGACACAAATCCGATTATTTTTGTATAACCATTCGATTCACAATAATCATATAAATTTTTTAATAATGTATATAATAGACGTCTTCTCTCATACACAGGTTCAATGAGTATGTCAATAATTGGCATGATCTTTAATAATTGTTGATTATTTAAAAGTTTATTTTTTTTCTCCACAAAATAGGAACCCGATTAGTTTACCATATTTATCTAATGCATACCAATGATGACTTGACGATGGATTTGAATATAAAAATGATGCTGCTGATGTTGAAGTATGAGTTTCACCACGAAAACGACGATAAAAATCAACTAAATCATTTTTTGTTATTGAATTACATTCCTTAACAATAATCGGTGTTGTTGTTCGTTCATTGCTATTTGTTTCTTCTACTACCCATTCTCTTATACGATCGGTGTTCCAATAACTAGAGACTGGTGATGGTGATGACGGTTGCGCAGCTTGATCTTGTTCAGAATGAATAACAGCAGTATCAACTTTATGATTATTCATATTATGATGAAAAACTGCTAGTTTTTTTTCTGATGAGAGTATTTCTCGTTTTTCTAATGTTTCATGTCTAACTGGTTGAAATGTTAATGTAGATTCGGCTAGAGATTGACGACGATTACGTTCATTGTAAAGATAATTTGATAAAGACAATGTACGATGACGATGAGGATCTGACTGAGCGATGGGGATATTGGTTGATGAACCAATTTGTGGAAAACGAAATGGACGCATCGTTTTTTTTGATGATTTACATTCTGATGGTGAAAGGTATTGTTGCTGTTGATGTTCACAAGTAGAATCTTTTGTTGTTACCAATTTGAAAAGATCGACAATGTCCATTTTTAGTGTTAAATTTTATAATAAACTTGGTTGTTGATCTAACCGACGAATTAACAGTAATATAGAGTCGATTATAAATGATAGTCTGTCAACAAATGCAATGGTAATGGTATTAGTCATACATAAGATTTTTTTGACACAGACATTTATTCTCTCTCCTTTTTCATTGAGAGAATTTAAATTCGAAAAAAACTTCTATAGCAGAGAACTACGATCTTTTAAGTATATTGAAAATAGAATTATAATCTACTCACCGTTAAAAGTTGATTTAATCAGTTTTAGCATAAATAGTTCATATATGTCTTTTCAATGATATAAAGGATAAACATAGCTTATCTCCGAAAACGTATAAAATCGATCCACGAATATTATATTAGTTAACAGATGTTTTTTAGTTAAGTATGGAGCTTTTTAATTCTGATGATGTTTAACTTTTTCTCTACTATTTTCCGATGAATATTCAAAATGAATATAAAAACAATCTCAAGTGTCTTTTTTATCGAAAATGCAGAATGAATTCGACGAAAAATATTTGGATATAATGGCTGTTTTTGCTTGTTATCATTATGGCCTACATGGAAGGAAATTTTTACAAGAAAGAACAAAAAAATGTCTTTTGTATATCAAATCATCAGTATTATTATAAGATAATAGACGTTACTTTTCTTTTCTTTTTATGACTATCGTAGCCATATAGTCTATAGAACATACTACTGTTTTTGAAAGGTAGATAACAAAAGGAAGAAGAAAAGAGAAAGAAACTTTCCTCGAAAGACAGCTATTATATTCTTCGTTTAAAAGCAGTTAGTCGTCACGCGTCGAAATTTTAATTCTACGAAAACTTGATCTTTCGATGATGACGCAAATGTCTGTGTATGTTAGTGTTTTATGAAATATATCAGGTGTTTTAAATGTTCAACATTCTATTTTTGGGCTTGTACATCTAATCTTCTTTTTATACTACGTGTATAGAGTTAAACAACTAAATATGTGAATAAAGTAAGAACAGCTGGGTGTAGGTTCAAACGTATAGTATATCTATTATTTATTTTCACACGCTTCTTTGCTTTTAATTTCAAAGTGCTTAAAAAAAGACTTCAGAAACAAAAAAAAACATTTTCTTTCCGTTAGCAACAAATGGGATGACATTCAGGAAATAACACCTCATTTAGCATAAACTCAGATAAAATCTTACTTTAACAAATGGATATTTTTTTGATATAAAAAAAAGAGGCAAAAAAAGAAAATTGCCACTATTCTTTCAGGAACATGGTTTTAAGCGTACTCGTTTTGATCTAGTACATCCTGTAATAAGAGACTGGCAATTGAACTGAGAGCACTTTCCGTAATAAAAGACTTTTAGCTATTTTGTCGTTAAAATTATTGCATTCAAACGACGATGATATAAAGCACGTTTATTTGGTATAAAGAACACCCCTCGAGTAAAATGACTCTGGCTAGTGTGATTTAAGAATACAAGATAATATAATTTTGATTTAGCAATGATTTAGGATGCAATGCGCTCTAACAGGTTTTTGGAATGCAACGGGATTCATTTTTCTATCAAACTCGATCATTTAACAGTCATGGGATGAAGTTTATTTTTTTGTATTGTTTTGCACGTAAATGAATTTAGTAATTAAAAGAACTTGATTATAGTATCCGCTTTACTTTGTTAGAAAGATTAGAAAAAATATATGTTTTCATAATGCTTATGATTTTTATTGATAATTAATATAATATACGTGCAATAATCTTCTTTTAGACAAAACCAACTGTTGAATTAACATCGTCACAGTCGAATGAAAACATACTGATAAGTTATTATTCTGTGTGGGTATGTATGATATGCACAGAATTGTTTTAAATTGCCGTTATTTTATTTTTTTTGTTTTGTATTCTAGTCTGCGTTGTGGAAAAACGTGACTGATGAATATCTTGAATATAGTGATAAAATAAAACTACGAAAAGTTTCATTGGATTCTGATAGTAGATCAAGTCAACGTTCATCTGTTAGAGAAAACGATAAAGTGTTGGATGAAATTTGTAAACAACAGCAAAATTTGAGAAAAACAAAGGTAAATATAACTAATTATAAACTTATATTAATACAAAACTTTCAGTTTTTGTTTATAGTATACTGCTTCGAGTACACTAGCCGCCGTACCAACACTACATGATCGTTTAATGGCTGATATTAAACGGAATCATATATTGCGACCAGTTGGTAAGATGTCATATTTTTACTTTTTCTATAAAACATAGAATTTTAATAACTTTTTTACTTTAGATGTTAATCAACCACTTGCTGCTCTTCCATCAAAAAAAAAATTACAGCGAAAACGTATCCGACCGGTTGATAGCGTAAGAGCAAGATAATTCAATTATGAAAAGTAAATTACGTAATGTATGTGCATTTTAGCAAATGACTGATTCGGATGATAGTGAAGAAGAGAGACGTGATATTTATGGACGAAAACGCGTGGCTGTTGTCGATTGTTTATTAGAATCATCTGATGAAGAAGGTATGTTGCATATTAGTTAGAGACCGTGTCTCAGCAATAGATATGCGCGATCTAGCTGGAGTAAATGGCGAAATTGAGTGTCAGTACGTGGCGCATGGCTGCTATATATCACTTTATCTTTTTCTGTGACAGTCATCTTATACCCCGCATATTAGTGCATGATACGATCTCACTAAAGAGAAATGATGGTACTAAACCGTGTTAGAAAAGTCAGCTGAAGGTTTGTGGATAACGAGGACTACATAATAAACGATCTGGATCTTTTAATTTGTTCTGAGTTTTAAAGACTTCAGGAGAATCTTGTATTATGTCCCAAAACAAATTCCTGTTCTGCAGCAATTTCTGAATTTTTTGTTCGATTTTCTACAAATTTTCTTTATTTTCATCTTCTATTGTTTTTTTGACGTAGATGTTTTATCGAAATATCGTCTAATACTGCAGTATAACTGACGTTTTTCCCAAAAACTATTTAAAAAAAGAGATCTTGTATTTCAATTTTTTATATGATGAGGTAGGTACATCGGTACAGCCTTCTAATTTGTCAAGCCCTTTACTATAAAGTTAAGTTTTAATTTTTATACTGTGAGTACTGACATTTTACATTAGTCTTTTTTATTTTTAGTTAAACCAAAACCAAAAGTCGTGACTGGATCAAAGAGTGAACGAAATGTAAGTCAATATGATGATGATGACGACGATGATTACGTTGACCTGGCCGAGTCATTAGCAACTCTTGAAGTAGAATATGACACAGAATGGTCTGCATCAGTTGGACAGACAAAAGAGAAGGGGCTTGGTACTGCTCGTAAAAAAATATCGAATCGAAAATCTTTCACATATTCTACAATACAAAGTTTTGAACTTGGCCATATAACAATGGACGAGATTATTCGGGTAGGCATGTCGCTGTTTAATTGGTTGTTAAACTGCTTCTTGTCTAGTATTTATGTGGTTATCGTATTTTAGCGTATCATGTGCTTTTATTACTAAATGGTAGGTTACACACCATATGGATGCTGCATTGCACTACAAAGCTTCAGTTACGCTTTTGCATTTGCGTATTGCATGAAAAATCTATCTCGATCTCTATCAAACCAATGAAGTAAAATCCCGAACATAACACTTTTTAAGAACACTCTTTCCGCTAGACTTGTCAGAAACATCACAAGAGTAACGAGAAAGTAGCAGACTGGCTAAAAAACTGACGAAGTTTATCTCTCATCGTGCACTCAACATTTGTTTCACGAATGAATCGATCAGTGAGATACTTTCATTCCGACATTCTGTATTTTTTTAATTCTGCTTTTTAAACTTGAAATATTTCACTGAGTAAAGTGATCAATTCTTTTCCGAGCCGATACTGAATGTAGCTCAAGAAAAGTGAGCAGAGTGGCATGATGCAAGGTAGATGAGATTTGAATGTCTTTTTCAGAAAAGTGTCAGATAAAATTTAAAAATCCATCAGTTTTGTAATACATGTAAACTTTTCCCCGATCGAAAAGTTGCTGGACAATGTATAAACTATTTGATTGAAAATATTGTAATCATCG
>CAJNOQ010000990.1:0-37959 GCA_905250885.1 Didymodactylos carnosus | reverse complement strand
TGCGAGATTTGCTTGAAACATACATCTGTAATCAAAAAGTACGATCAGACTGAACGACTTTCTTCTAATTGTGAGAAAGACACTCATTTCATAGACCTTGGGTGAAAGTTGCATCAGACTTCCTTCTCACTAACGATTTATCATGACTGGTTGTGAACGATACCGTTCAGCAGGACAAGGAGTATTCTATAAGTCATGGCATTCTCGTTTGAGTCTTACTCAAAAGTTGAAGAAATGAGCAAGTTCGAAATGGATTAGAAGGTCATAAGACCTTAAGAGTGCTCTTTGTCCTGTTGATCCCAACCAGTTATGATAAATCGTTAGTGAGAAGGAAGTCTGATGCAACTTTCACCCAAGGTCTATGAAATGAGTGTCTTTCTCACAATTAGAAGAAAGTCGTTCAGTCTGATCGTACTTTTCGCTTTTTGATTACAAATGTATGTTTCAAGCAAATCTCGCATCAGTCGATAGTAAAATGTTCAAACTATTTACCATATTTTCATTCTACCTTGAAAAGTTTACGATTTATCAATAAATAAGTACAACGAAGTTTTCTGAAGTAAATGATTTCCCCAACTGACTCTGAAGAAATACTTTGTTCAACGGTCGCGAGCAGCATTTATTAGATCGAGTAGGGTTTTGAATTTGTAGGCCGTGGTGGAATTGCGTTGGTATAATGTGCCTATAGATCATTTTGTTTTAAAAAACCACTTGGTGTTCAATAAGATTTCAAGATCACTAGAGTTCATTAGATGACAAAATTTCCTTTACCACCACGGATCTCGCACACGTTAGAAGTAATCTTGGTAAATACAAGACCAATCTTAATCAAATTTCGCGAGAATATTGGTCTTATCAAAGTATAGCTACGATAAGGTTTTCGTTGCTAGCATTTATATTCGAACTTTTGTTTTATATCTGTAATAAACATTTTTTCACAAAACCCGAAAAACTTCTTTCAAGTTTTTCAGAAAACTTTTATTACTGAAAAGTAAAAGGTTGGTTCTGATGTTATAGCACTAACTTCACTAACTAACTTCTTTTCAAAATACGACTATCCAGAGCGTCGTAGCATTCTTGTGAGACGACAAATATGAGAAATGCTGAAAACTACGAAGACAAAAGTCAGTTTCGAAGAAAACGAGAAACAAGTTTAGCTTTTATAAAATACGTTGTCTGGTCAAACTAGTTGATATAGAAAACAGCCACTGATATTTGGTCGGAGGTTATTGACTATGCTGAATCGAATGAACATGTACAGAGACATGTCACATGTGCAGCACATTCTTTGAAACATGTATAATTAGAACTGAGCAGTTTAAATGTTAGTTTTTTCACAGGACATCAAAAAACTTGCTAGAATACACTGCTATGGAGATAACAATGCAGTTGAATAGAGCAAACTTTCCTCTATTTAGTGATATGTTTTTCGTAAAATCAACAGCTTTTACGGGTGCGGGAGGCTTACGACTAGAAACAAAAGTCGAACAGTTGGAACTATTTCCCTGTATGAGAAGAGTTCATAAGAGTGAAAGTAAAAAAAGAACTTAGCCCTTCTTATCGCTGTTTTTCCCTAAGTAACGTCTACATGAAGAACGTCTACGCGAGACCAAATTCTCGATGTCATATGTTCTCCAGATTATACTCAAAGCACAAATATGTCTGGGGAGTCTGACTGTTTTACACCTTGAACGCTGGTTTTTTCAGATACATTATTCAGACACTAAAGTCACTGATCCAAGCAGTAGTGTCATAAGTCTTTCATTTCTTCTCGTCCTTCGCTCAGTTTTCAATTTCAACTAAACAAATGTACTTAATACATTGATAAAAAATCAATGATCTTTTTCTTTATCCTTTTCAAGTTTCTAAAATGATTCTCTATTAACCATGACTTGCGAAATGATAATTTTTTTCTTCACTCACCGTATAATTAAAGCAAAAACATACCACATGAACTTTGGATTTTTAGATATTATATGCTTGACACGCCAAAGCGTTGTACAAGAAAAGGTGCGAAAGAGATTCAAAAATGATATAGAATCCAGGTATAACTGAGACATAGAGAAATGTCAAAAAATCATCTTAAATGTAAACATCAATGAACTATCTTTAACATGAAAAACTATCTTCGTCGTAGTACAAATAAACACACTATATAAAAGTTTTATATACAATTTAAAAATAATCGTCTTTTAAAATCAAAAATAGTCGCTTGTAAAATGTAGAGTACATAAATGACTAGTTAAGATAAATATTTACATGCACGAAACAAACAGGAAGGGACCAAAAGTTACGATAGTTATTTGTTCAGTGCTTTCTTCTGTGTTTTAAGATTGTTTGATGATTATAGGAGTTTTGATATGTCTTGTTGTCATCAGAATTCGTACCAGAGGTACTATCACTAAAACTTTGTGAATTACTGTTACTTTTTCGATTATTCCATAAATGTGTTGTTTGATTTTTACTCGTACTATTATTCGAACCACTACCCACTGATATTTTATGGTTCAATCTATTTGTCGTATTTTTTTTCAATTTATAATCGTTTACGGTTGACGGATGTTGATCATAATTTGTTTCCATATAACCGAGTTCCATCAAGTCAGTTGGGTCATCCTCTTGATCAGTTAAATGACGGGACTGATTATGCTCATATTCATCGTTCGATGATAATGACTCGGATGTGTCATAGTGTGATGGTTTGTCGTTAACGTTCAGACTATTAGGAGCTTGATCCGATTCTTCTTCGTTATTAAAGTCGCGATCATCGTCTGTTGTCTCACTTGTATCAGATTCATCGGACTCTTCATCTTCAATATCCTCGATGTGCGGCTTAAAAGGACCGAAAAGAGAATGTAATGTAAAATAAGTAGTACATAAACAAGAAAAATGCCTTTTTCTTCACTACTTTTCAAGCTAGATATCATTGTATTTCAAAAATTGCAAGCTAAATCTCTTGTATCCTACCAATTTTTTTTTAGATGCTTTATTTAGTGTTGAATTTAATTTCGTTTTCGCTAATGCTGATTGAGCCATTGGCTAAAAGTTTAAAAAAAGGAATATGCCAGAATAACTAAATTTTGAATGACTACAATATAATTATATGCATACTGGTTGGTTTTGATTTACTGTTGTTGCTGAATTATTTGTCAACTGACCGACTCTATCTGATGCCGTTTGCAATACATTTAATACCTGACACATTTGACTTTCTGTTGCTTCTAAACGCGATTGAAGTTGAGTAATTTCATCGCCATCTAAACAAAAACTCATTATAAGAATTATTATTCGGTTTTAACGTTTACAATAGTCTGATGTAATTGATTCTAATTGGAATTACAAAATGTGAATTATATTTTTCTGGCATAAACATCAGGGACCGAATCCAATTCGGATCAAATGAGTTTGACCCGATCCCGATTCGATCCGAACGGTTTGTGATCCAACCTGAAACTAAACCAAAAATGCTTTTCCCGAACGCGAACGAACCTCGAAAAAATTTTTTCGCATCCAAAAAAAGGGGTGTAACTTTAGATTTTTCGCAGAAAAACGCATGAAAAATCAAAAATTTTTCTGGTAACCTGATCGGGATCCGAAATATTTTTTTATTTAATCCGAATGCGACTTGATCCGACCCGATGTGCTTCGGCCTCTGATAAACATTCTCTTTCCACAATCAATAATAGAATAAAACTTTATTATTTGTGGATAGCCCTGACGTCTTACGCACAAAAAGTATTGAAGTATACCAGTAGAAAATAGTCAAAATATCAAAAATAAAAAAAAAATTACCCAACGAGCCTGTTTTTTGTTTTGTCATTAAT
The DNA here is from genome assembly GCA_905250885.1 of Didymodactylos carnosus. NCBI lineage: Eukaryota > Metazoa > Rotifera > Eurotatoria > Philodinida > Philodinidae > Didymodactylos > Didymodactylos carnosus. The sequence continues at coordinate 34,135 of CAJNOQ010000990.1, read as the reverse complement.
TTTGAGCTAATGAATGTCAGAGAATTTTTCATGTCAGCCAATGTTTGATGCACTAAATAAAGATGAAAAATGAACTGATATTATATTTGCAAGTTTCATTTTCAAACACCTCACTTTGTTTTTGTTCTGCAGTCATGAATTTTTCAGTCTCATTTCGCTTCTTTTTTTTCTTCTTTAAATATTGTGCATATTCAGGATCCATATCTGAATAATTAGCAGTTAATAATTCCATTTTTTGAGAAACAAAACAAACATATTTGAACAAACTTACCAGTATAAAGGCCAGTTGCGTGTTCATCATTAGTGTGAAATTGTTTAATATCAGAATCCCAACATGTATTTTTGTATTCTTTTAAACAATTTTTTTCTTTATTTGTACTCCGTTTTGATATCACCTACCAGTTTCACTTTGACAAATTGTTAATAAAATTAAACAAACATAATTTTACCTTGCACACCGTGTAAATAAGATAAATTGATATACCAACAGCATAAATCGGTAAGACAAATGTAATAAGCGATTTTGAACTATTTTCAGATTTCTCAGCATGCTCTCGCATTCTAGGATGTAAACCTCGCATATGCGGTGGTGAGCCCTCAAAATAAATAAGCTAATAGATGGATAGACAAATGCGATTAGATAAAAACAACATACATGAATATATTCAATTTGTTCCCCTTCACTAATTCTTTCACGTGCTGGTGGTCGGTGAAAATCTTAATAGAGACATACGAAACATTTCAAAGCTCGTATGTAGAATATCAATTCGAACACATATATATGAGTGATTCTGGTGATTTTTGTACCTTTTCTCAAGAAAAAATTGACCCAAAATGAGTGATCAGAAAAATATTTTAACACTGTAGGTTTATAGAGGATACTTGAAAGTCTATAAAAACTTTGTTTCCAAACTACCAAGCCCTTCTCTGTCCAAATCCTGGTTGTTCGCTTTTGGCTCAGGATCGTAATGCGATTTTCTCTGATGTCAGCTAAAAACCATAACTAAGCTTAAAAATGTATTGAAACATAGATTTTCACATATGCTCTATCGATTGCCATCCTTAAAAAAGGATTTTTGACAATTTCTAAGCTGGGGCCTCTAAAAATCCTTCATTGATCTAATTTTCAGAAAACTGAGTCGGTCATTCGATTCAGGGTGTCAAAATACGTATGATCTTAAAATTTGAGGCTTTATGTGCTAGCCATTACGATTCTAGAGAAATGTTTGGGAGCGGAACATTTTGATGTATTTTTGAATTTTCTCTTCTGGCAAGTAATCGATAGCCTTCAAATCTTTAAACATTGAATGGTTAGTACATTTCACACACGGAGTAAAAAAACAAAGCCTCTAGGTCGTGTACCTTGCTCAAGAGAAGCTTAAATGGGAGGTGGAACAATTGAGTGTTCCATGGTAAGCCTGGCCAATAAATTATCGCTCGTACAAAGATAGAAGAGCCTAGAGAACTGCGGCTTTTTACCAATGGATAGAGTACATGATTCTGCATAATCTAAAGCAAAAAATTAAGTGACTGAATCCTTGCTAACTGAACTGTAGACCCAAAAAGGGTGGAACACTTTCATTTTCCGCGGATCACAAATTCCATCGAAGTTTTCACAGAAATTAAAATAGATTCGGCAAAACTAAGACTGCAGATTGATAGAGCAGATAAAAAATACTGCACATAAACAGAAACATAAAAAAGGTTTTGTTTCGCCCACCTTAAAAGAAGAACAAAGCTAATTAAGACAAAGAACGTGCAAGAATCACTAAAAAAAGGAGATAAAAAGGACCAAAACACAAAGTGCTTTATCCTTTCTATACACTACGGAAATTAGACAGAAAAGAGATTAGTAGGATATATAGAGTAAAGTGTCAGGAATAAAATGACATAGGTTTCCAAAAGTTTGGTTTAGTAATAACGGACAACAACACAGGTCGAACGGTACAAAAATCATCCATATATATATTCACTCATTCATTCTTTTTGTCCTTTTTTAAAAAAGACTTTAGAACAGTATCCACATACTTATTTCGTCATCTTTTACAGGTGGATTTAATCCAAATGTATTACGGATTATTGGCCATAAAATTCTAGGTATAAGTACAGCAAAGCAACCAAAAACAATAGCGAAAACAACACTTGGACGAGTAAGTACTGACATCTAAAACCAGAATAAAGTTTGCGTTTATCACTTGAGAAAGATGTTTTTTGTACATATATTTTAACATAAGATTAGATTGAGAACAAACTAAGTTATCAGTTTTTCCTCTTTTGTTCTTTTGACGTTTGTTTGAAACATATCATCACGTCAACACTGATATTATACCAGCACCCTAGTGAATGTACTCATGCGTGAGTACTCAAAAAGTACTCTGCTAGAAAAACCGCATGAGTACTCATACATACTCATATATTTTAAGTAATTATTGAGTACTCACGTGAGTACTCAAGAGTGAGTAATGAGTACTGTGGGGACGACTTTAAGCACTCATGCTAGAGTATTGTTGAGTACGCATATAACTTTTGGCAAAATATTCATGAGCATTGTTCATCTGGTGTTTTCATATAGAGGAGTGATCTCAGGCAGCCAGGGTTGGACTACAAGTCTATTCACAGACGAGCCTATCTCTAACTATATACAGAGAGATCAGCGAGAAGAATATTATATAAATATTCTGTTTCTTTACTAAATTCTATCTTCTTTGTACAGTTCCATTTTTGCAAAACAAAATGGTGAATGAATATTTTCTGAGTACTCACTGAGTAAGAATACTCAAAAGCTGTTAGCAGAACTCATATGAGTACTCATGGACGAATTATGAGTAAAGTCTTACGCATAGTATGAGTACTTTCACTAGGATAGGGTCTGGTTTTCACAATTATGATTTTTGAAAAAAACTGATGATCTTTTTGGGAAAAATTGTTGGATATTCAGACCGATCCCCAAAAGTGAAGAAAACAAATCGACATACAATCATGGTGAAAGAAAAGCTTGCTTTTCTAGCATATATTCAAAATATGTGTTTTTCTGAGAAAGTAAAGCGCAAAAGCTTGCCTTTTTCGAGTATAAATTGAAAATACGCATTCTTCTGGATATGGGGAAAAGGGAAGACGAAGGAGGGGGCGGGCAGATGAGAGTGAGCATCTCCCTGATATTCTGCATCGTGGAAGAAACAGGAAGATACCTGAAGATCTGAACATCTATGTCTTTATATATCTAGATATCTGAAGATCTTAACATATGAATATCTGAACATCTAGAGATTATGTATTATGTAATTGCAGATGTTCACAAATCAGACCGGTCTCTTTTATACTTTGGTAGATGTCACTAGCTGTCGAAGATACATAGAACCGTATATTATTTTTCTCCACTTCTCTCCTTCTCATTCTGGAAAGGATAGTTTTGATAAACTTGTGAGGCTGAGTTTTGCAAGCAAAACTTCGCTAAATGGTAGCAGAAACAGATACGGATCATTCACACAATATGAAAAGCTGACTTTTTGGTTGATAATAACGAGGATTACATACAATAGAAAATGTAGTTGTATAAATTGATGAAAACTATGCACATTCACCCGCAAATCATATGGACTTAATAACAAGAAACAATAACTTCACACAAAAATCACTTTGACAATTTTATTAATAATAAGAACTCTGTAGGCTCGAAATATACTCGGATTTCGGATACAGAAGCTCTTCCAGAGTGCTATGTAAATTTGATCGGTTCTGCAGCTATTACGTGGTTTAATATGAGATAATAGTAACATCAAATGAAGTTTATCGTTCGTTTTCCTTACTATGGTGGATCAAATTATGGTTCAGTTCAACATAGAGTTATGTACAGAAAAATTTAATAATTTAATTTGATATAAGCTATTTTTATTTAAAAAGAAAATTAAAATGTGAGAACTCCCCGAACTAATTCGGCGAACCATTAATTTAATTTTTTAACAAAAACAGTATAAAAAGCCGATATCGACACCCTTTTTTCAGTCTTAAAAACTGTTCTGTGGGAAAAAAAATACGACTAACTGAACGTAAGAGATGAATAAATACGGTGAAGAAACGAAAAAGAGATTTTTCATTGTTTAACTGACAAGTGTCATTCATAACTAGAACACTACTTAAATAAGTATTCAAATTCTACCCGTTGTTTTCACATTCTATTTGAGAAATTTTCGTAAATGCATTTGCCGTTAATTAATAACGTGATATCGTGTTTACTATTAATATATCACTTCTTAAATTTGTTGATAAAAATGATAATTAATCATAAATAAGCAGATAATATTGTCGCTATATCGGTTGATTCTAACATTTGCAGTATTTCATAACGAAAATTTAATTATTTAATTAAGTAATGTAATGAAAAGAACTCTGATCATATGATATTCTAATTTATTCAAAATTATTTCTAAAATAGTTGAAGAATAAAACATCTCGAGAGTTTTAATAGTCAAAACGTTAAATTAATTTGCTGATATTAACTTATTTTGAAAATTTTTTAATTAAAACACTGCGCTTCTATTATTCAGACAGGTTCCCTTATTAAAAAAATCCATCTTTTATCGATTTATGTTTTGCTACCTATTTGTAAAATCATTAAATCTGTAAGTTGATCAATATCTTTCAATAATAATTCATTCGAGTGGAAAGAAATTTAAATATCTGATATGAAACTATTTAAACGACGGTCTTAATTGTTAAATATTCAATATCAGGCAACATCATGTCGTTAGAATCGATTTTTCAATCGCCAAAAACTTTCACTGATAATTTTTTTCAACAATGAGATTTCTATTGATATAAAATATTATTATTACATTCTTTATGAAATTCGGTTAATTCGCAAAATATTGAGGTTAATTAACACTAACGATCAATGTCTGATGAATGAGCAATATCAACCAATGAATCAAATAAATTTTAAATAACAAGCAACAGAATTAAAGGATTTTAACCTTGCTATTAAATATTTAACATATAGAAGAATAAGACTTTAATCATTGTTATACAATAGATATGAAATACTTAATAAAATGATCGATATTTTAACATAGTTAATTCTGGGATAAAAAACTAAATATTTGAACAATTGCATAATAATTTCGTTTGAAGATCTTTCTAGCATTTTGCGTGCTATCTAAAAATAAAAAAGACAGAATATCACGTCTAACAGGAAGAAATAAGGTGAAACATTAAGTTTTAATGATAAGTTTATTTGTCGATTGTGAGTGAAATGGCTTCAACTAAAATGTTCATTTAAACTTTTTAGTAATACAAATAGGCGCTCATCAACTGCAGTCGATTGATCTATATTCTTGTAGAAGCCTTGAAAAGACCAGTACATAGGCCCACTCGAAACTTTAGGAAGTCTACCTGAAAATAATCTAGATTTTCCGTTGAATACAAACTCAAGATGATATACGTAAGTCAACTGAAACAGCAACCTGTTTCGATAACCATCGGTATTCTGGATGCGGCCACAATGTTTCAGTTGTTTACACTGAATTAAGCTTCTGTTTTTTAACCAAATTTGTATTTTAAGAGACAAAAAGAACGATAGAGATAGAAAGAGCAATAGTAGTAAAGCAGTTAAAGAAAAAACAGTAATAGTAGTATTAGTAGTAATAATATACAAAAAAGATCATTCATTCAAGGCAGCACGCAGTATTTAATAAAAAAACGATCTAAACAAGCAAATAGAAGAGAACGAGAGAGAGAAAAACAAATGTAAACTTATCGTACTACATGCCATTACTCTCTGTTTCTCTGAAGGTAAATGGAATTAAAAAAACAGGAAAAAAAAACGAACAAGAGCCAAAAGCTCGGTTAAACGAAAAGAAAGAAACAGAGAGAGACTAGTATAGAGGTGTGGATGTACTACATAGTTGAGTCGACTAGTTAATAGATAGATATAATAATAATAATAATAATAATAATAGAAATAATAATAATAATAATTGTTCATTGCATGTTTGTTTTTTTGTTCGATTTAATTTTTACAACATAATACAGCCACCTTTCCGTTTTTTCTTTCTAGCAAGAGCTGCTCGTGCTGCATGTTCAAATATTTCACGAACACCTTAAAATAAAAAAATTACATCATATGAAGAAAAAAAGTGCTCATAAATGATAAAAATTATACCTTCTTTCGTTTTAGCTGAGCATTCTAAATAATTAACAGCACCAATTTTATCTGCCATTGTCCGACCTTCTTCACTACGCACAGGTTCTTGTTTCATTTTCATCAACTCTTTTTTTGTAGCTTCATCATTTCTTAAATCTTTTTTATTTCCTAGATTAAACAAAAAATATTCATTTAATACAATTTCCCCATTCTAGAGAAAAGAAAGCACTCACCAACTAAAACCATAGGTACGTTCGGACAAAAATGTTTTACTTCGGGTGTCCATTTTTCCGGTATATTTTCTAAACTATCTGGACTATCGATAGCAAAACACATTAAAATAACATCTGTATCGGGATATGATAAGGGACGTAAACGATCGTAACTAAAAAATACCCATACATGAGTGAAAAGCAGCAGTTTATAAGACAAAACACTTACTCTTCTTGACCAGCTGTATCCCATAATGCTAATTCGACCTAAAGCAAATAACAATAAGTTAGAACGGAAGTAAAAAATTTGTTTTGGCTTATTCGCTTTGCATCGAATATTTTGTTTGTCCGACCACAATAAACACAAAATTAACAAAATGAACTCTCACAAAAAAAACATATTTTTTCTTTTTAAATAAAGTTTAAAGTAACGGTTTCATATCCTCTTTACCAAAAAGTAGTTTATCAAACTTGAAAAATTCTGCGTAAAATAACTATTTATTAGTGTTCAAGCGGAAAGAGACTTAAAAAGAAACACTGCAAAAACTTAATAAAACAATTTTGTTACATTCCTATAACAATAACGACACTACCCCATACCTGTTTCCCATCAACTTCAATGTCTGCAACATAATTTTCAAATACTGTTGGAACATAAACTTCTGGAAATTGATCTTTACTGAATACGATTAACAAACACGTTTTACCTAGAGCAAACACAACAGAGATACCGTGTTTTTTATATTTAAAGGAAAATATGCTCTCATTTACGTACCACAAGCACCATCTCCAACAATAACCAACTTCTTACGAATAGCAGCCATAGAGATGTTTCACAATCTTTTTTATCTGAACAAAAAGATAAGTTGGGCAATAAAAACAATACTGGTTCAATAGAAATAGAAATCGTATGTCAAATATTTTACCTCTCACAAACTATCACTAATGAACGAATATACGAATGGCTAATGATGATTCAAATATATAAATATTTATATTACTGCATTTATTTTTTCCGGGAAGATAAATCAATTAAGCTATAGGAACAAAGAGCAAGGGACGCCATAGTGAAACTACTGCATATGTTATCACAGATGAATCAATAACATGTGTTCCATATATTACCACGACGAAAAGTCAAATGGTGCATTGCTATGTTACTCATCCAAATTTGAAAACATTATTTTGCATAAGACTCAGAGATACAATATTATATTTCCATTAAATTTCATTCTTAGAATATAAGTCACCAACGCGCTTACAAACTACAGCAGAGATGATACTGCTTAGGAACAAGTCTTTCAAATGGCATGACACAGCAGGTGAAATGAGATCAAAGCAACAGGACGCGTTAAATTTTCGGAGTTACATAACGCTCCTCATGCATTTCTTGACATTTATATCTTAACAATAATTACTATGTGTCATTAGTCGATCTTTTAAATAAGGAAGTTTAACTTTTGTGACTAACTTTGTTTGCCGATAGTTGCCTCCGTAGGTATTGAAGTAAGGAAAGAGCTTTGTGCATCTTTTTGAGGGTCCAGCATCTCCCGTCTCCCTCCCTCGATCGGGAACCCTGGTGGTACTTCAATGATTATATAGTTTTCGACAGATTTTGCTTAAAAATAAGACAACGTATTTGTGTGAAGCAAACTGCTGAAGTCAAGCGACTAAGTGGAACAATGAACGTTACTTGTATATAGTGCGAGATTCGTCAATGGCCTGCAAAACGAATGTATAAAGTGAACTCAAATTTTGAAACAAACGGAAGACATGCCAACATTTGTTTAGCTCTGCTATACGAATGGCGAAGATTAACGCAAAAAAGCCTTTGATTGCCAAAAATGAAACGACAGTTCTGTCGCAAAGGAAAGCAGCAGTCAGTTCTCTAGCATGTTGGTATCCAATAGTCGGTTATGTAAGGTGTGTAGAACGGGATCTGGGTGGTGTAATGGACAGCTTCTCCTGTTATCTCAAATTCAGGACACAAAAGCTTATAGAATTTCATTGAAAAAAGTGTTTCTTATATCATTGTAAGACAACAAAATAAAAAGTGACTGAAAAGAAAACCATCAGTCAGGTATGTATAGCTGTACCATACAAATTGATAAATCAGTAAGATTTCGCAGAACGATCTTTTCTATGTGGTGCTAATCCAGACGTATCATTATGACAATAACTCAGTTAATATATATATATCTTATCTGTTCATTTGAGCTTATTCGCTTCATTTCTCTATTACAGATAGAACTGGCTTAACTGTGTAAATATTAGGCATGTGATTATGATGTTCTGTGTCGAACATTATCTCAGCTTTACTGGGATGGAAATTCAGTTTTAAAAATGGTGAAGTTAACCGCCGAACTTATTGCAAAACAAGCCCCAGGACATAATAAAAGACGAGCTGATGAGTCCACAGCACATTATTTGTCTCGAATCACACATCTGCCATTTCAAAGTCGTGGGATAGACTCTGTTGTAAGTAATGTGGAAAAGACGTCATTCGGTCCGCTTGCCCACGTCTTGCAGAAAGTGAAAATCTGCATAAGTTCTTTTATGATTCTGCTTCTTGAAAGTTCTTGATCAAGATCTTGATACAGGATTTTCAAGACCATCATGTTCAAATACATCGACAAAGCTGATCAAGATTTACTATAGTTCCGAGTCTGACGTATCTTCAGAATTCTCTACCAAGATCTTGAAAAGATTTAACAACTTTTCTGAACTCACTGATGTAATTATTAATCAGGAAAATTAGTCCCATATCTGGACAAGGAAGGTGAGAGAACGGTAACTATAAGAATTTCACATGTATTACTGATATTCTTTGCGGTACTACAGTTTAGAGGCTATTGGTCTATTAGATGGGTAAATGAATAAATTATACTTGTCGTTGTCTCTATCACCGTTTTTGTTTTGTAATGCCGATATATATATATATAAGATACAGAATCTGCACTAAAAAATTGAGAAATCTTCAAGTCATTATGCACATAACGTATGACTGAACCGCTTCGGTTTTGTCACAATACAGAAGGTAAAAATAAAAATAAATGAAATAATACCTAACGCACCCAAAAAACTATTCAACATTTTATACAAATATGACTACTATATTATACTAATTAACTGCTTCGTCAGAATCAATTACAAATCTTGATAAAGGTTTATCAAGACAGCTTTTGATACAAAACTCGTGGAAAATCTGCAGTACTACTTTTTGTTCAGAATCTTGAAGATTTTGGTAAATCTGCAGAAGTTCTTTAAAAATCTGGTGCGACACTTGAGAAGTCTTTAAAGATTTCTCAAGATCTGTGTTCAGGATTTTTCTCCTGGATTGTCTACATAAAATTTAGTAATGCTTCTCTACAAGTGCAGACTGTAAGAGAAAGCTTTTTAAATATATTGACATAAGCTAAAGTGAATACTGCAACAGATGTTTTTGTAAAAGCAGTGGCTTAACTGTTCATTCAATGTAACAAGTACCACGTTATAAAAAATCGTCCCTATTTTTTTGTATCAACAAACAGCATCTTATTTATTTCATTTTTTAGGATATCATTCCAGCTTGTCGGCATTTAACAGTGATATATCTCTACGATAATGCATTAAGCAAAATAGAAAATTTGAATTTTGCTGAAAATTTGACTCATCTTTATTTACAAAATAATCGTCTACAAAAATTAGAAAATTTGGATTCTTGTCTAAAATTACAAAAATTGTAAGTAAGTTCATTATTTGTGTTTATTGTTTCGATCAACTGCAGTAGACTTAATCGTCCTCATAACATTTAGATCAGGAATGTAATCTGCGTTCTTCTGTTAGATATTTAGGTGGCAATCAACTCCGTGTATTGGAAGGATTAAACAATTGTATTAGTTTAACGGAACTTTATGTTGAAAATCAACATCTTCCAGAAGGAGAAAAACTGGTATTTGAACCACGTACTATTCTGGCGCTGGCAAAAGTCTTACGTGAGTAGTTGTATTGTTACTGTTTTGTTTATTCTAATAAAAACTGGATCAACCAACATGTAATGAGCCAGCTCGATTTGTTGAAAAATAAAAAGTTTCAGATTAAACTTGATGGGCTTTTTTTATTTTTCTGACACTCATTACATTTTAGGCAAGTTTGAATGATAATTTTTATTTAGAAATATTAAATGTGAGTGGTAATAACTTGGATAGTTTAATTGAATTGAGTGTATTAGAACATCTTGAAGAACTAACAGCAAGTAATAATAATTTACAAAATTTACGCGAATTAGTTCATTTACTAAGTATATGGCCAACTATAAAACGCCTTGATACAAATCGAAATCCATTATGCACGAAAGCACGTTATCGTGAACGTTTAATTGTTGTTCCAACAACACTTGGTATGCCAGATATGCAAGTCAAAGCATAAACTTAGTATTTTCTTGCTTGCTTGTTTAGAAGTACTTGATGGAAAACCAATACCCGCAAATTCACGCCAATTTTTATTAAATTGGAAAGCGTCTCGTGAAGCACAACAAAAACGTGAGGCAACAATACCAGATATGAACGACAGTGGTGATTTACAACATTCTCATATGAATGTAGGAGATTCAAACGGAATAAATGGTAAATAAAAAAATTAGAACAAAATCTTAGAAAAAGGTGTTTGCAATAAGTGCTCCGTTGACAATGGTAAGGATTGTCGTCTAGCAAACAATGTTTGTTTTTCGACTAAAATGTGATATTATCGATGTGTCAATTTTTAGAATATAAATTTTTCCTTATGTAAAGTGTTTGAAGATGTTTTTGTTCTTTTCAATAGGAAACATGTTCGAGTGCTGTCTTAACCTCAGCACTTAGTTTCATTAAATTTCTATATGATGTTTTGACACCTGCTCCACAGATTTTTGGAAACCTTTTTTTATCACATTTTTCTAAAACCTCATAGATTTTAGCATGACAGCTTTTGATGCTGATTATGAATATCACATTTAACATTGAAGAAAATGTCGCTTGCATAGATAAAAATCATTTTTACTGGAAAAGGGGCGTTAGAATATACGACTCAAAGTTCATCCTCTATCCGTACTAAAAAGGACCTTTAATACCTTAAAAATAGTCTAGAATGTGGAAAAATAAGATAATGTATTTGTGTGAAGTAAACTGTTGTAGTCAAGGGACTGAGTGAAACGATAAACGTTATTTATGAACCATATTCAACGACAGATGAGTTCAGTATATCTGTTATACGTTAGCAAGATAAAAATTTCTGCCCATTTGTCAATTTAGATTACCACCGAAATGGTTTTAAAACAGACAATAATTCACTAGTTAAAAAAGGAATGTTTCCAATAGCATTTGGGGAAAATGCACAAAGGTAAATAGATCTCTCTTTTAATTTAAATTAATCCTTCAGCATTTTTTAATCCAATACTATTATGAAAACTCGGTGTTTTAATTTTATTTAGAAAATCAACTGCGTTAGCGAGAGGTGAAAAATTTTCAGCATTATTTACTACTGGTATTCATCATATACAATCATCTTTGAACCGACCACAGGGAGTAACTTTTGTTGAGCCTTTAATAAATCCATCTTTTGAATCCGTTAATCATTAGATTTAAAATCCATAGGTTTTGATGTAGTGCGTCATCATACGGTGAATATTTGCTTTACTCCAATACTCAAATTGATGTTTTGGTCTAGTTCAAAGTAGTTACCTTTTTTCCTTTACTTTTAATCTATCTTTATGATTTCATATGTTTTAATTTTGTTTAAATATTGTTGTTTTATTTTTATGTAAAAGTCTTTTCTTTTATTAATGGTCATGATTATTGAAATATAATTCAATAACTTTCAGTTGAAAATCATATATAAGATATTGACTAAAAATACTTTTACTTTCAAAACAATTGACTAAGCATAGTATTTGTTTTTCTTTAGCTATATTCATTAATTTATAGACTAATTACTGATTAATTTTAATTCTATTTTTATTAAAGTTATATGGTTAACACTTACTCATCTATGTAATTGTTACTAGTAAACTCCTTTATCGCTCATTTTATTAATAAAAGCAAACAACATCAGATGCCTAACTGAATGTGATGAAAACATTTTAGTTATCATCTCTCTTAAAAAATAATCTTAGTTAATTTCTTTTTGTATATATATAAATATTTTTGATATTAATGACAACAAACATTGTTTGATTCGATATGGTGACAGTTTGTAAAGTCGCTATTCCAAAATGTATTATTATTCATGCTTATCTTTCACCATTGACTCGAACTTGTATACAACTTATTATTTGTTGTTGTTATCTTCTCTATGATTCTTTCTACACTATACTGATCAAAATAGGCATACCACGCAGCATAACTTAGTCTGCTAGTTAATATTAACACACTATACTATAAAGAAAGTTTTTTCGCAAGATAAATGTTAAGAAAATGATTCGAAAGAATTGACAAGGAAAATCCAACATTAAAGTAAGTGTAAAAAAAGGAGAGGATCTAACATTGCTTTTTCATTCACTAATATTACCGAGTTCTGTTGTATAAACATAACTCGGATCATCGTCCTACACATGTTTTATCCTTTGAAATTTCAAGATTTGAGCTTCTGTTTTTTTCTTGCCTAAGATCGATACCAGAAAATCGATCTTAACTTTTCCCAAAATGAACGCTGAATATTTTTGAGAAAATATAATTAACTGTGCTGGCTGAGTACAACTGTGTTTTCAGAATGTCATAAGAATGATTCTTTATCGAAAAAAGCTTTTTAAGTACCTGGTAATCTGAATTCTAAGTAGTAATCGGTGTAGCATGGATATTAGACTTGATAAATACGGTCTAAAATCACTTAGCCATAGGTAAAACATTATTTAAAACCTCGATGGTTTCATGATTTTTTTTTAAAAGAACGTCTCATCCGTATATTCTGACTGCGTAAACTGTATTGAAAATACTTTCGAAGCTCAGTCTCTCTCCTGCCCTAGGAAAACTTTGGCGCCATCTCAGGTAATGTCGTTTATTCTTTCGGAATTCTTCTGACTGTACAAAGAACAACCTAAAAATTGAGAAATATGACGAAGTAGTTACAGTACAATCAATGTTTACCAAATATTCATTTAAAACTTGCCTAGAGAAAAAGTAAATACGAGAGGTTCGCCAGCTATATGAGAAACTGACTCTAATTATTTCTTTTTGTCTAGTATTACTTGTCATTTTTCTGTAAAGACAAAATTGTGTGTAATCGTCCTTAAAAAAAGATCATATTTGGACAGAAAAAACAAAATTAAGGGTAGAGAGTAAAATTCCGCGAGATCTTGAATCGCGTCCAGCCTCGTGAAACAAACAGACTCGCACAAAGTGTAAACAAATCTTACTCCGAATTTCTGTTGCAATTTTTCAATTTCTAGTAACGCTTTGCAAGTTTTCCTCTAAAATCTGTAGGTTAAAACTCCAATTTGACATAAAAATCATTGAGATGATCAAACTTTTATTGGAGAATTAGTATGGCCGTGTGTTTCACGAAAAAATAAGTTGTAAGAAGAATACGGAACAAAAAAGGTGGAAGTTTCTTTTTCCATGGGACAGGTGGCCGCAAGACAGAAACATGTATGAGCTGCGGATAACAAAAAACAGAAGCTCAAATCTTGAAGTTTCAAATGGGCAAAATATGTGCAGGACGATGATTCGAGTTATATTTATGCAACAGAACTCGATAATATTAAGGAATGAAAAATCCATGTTAGATTCTCATCCTCTGAGCTCATAAACAGAGAAGAAAAAAATTGTAGATACCCTATTAAAAATCTTCGGAGGCATTTCTAACTGTCTTACTAAGATACATCTCACGTTCTAAAATCTTAATCGAGATTTGAGTAAGATTTGATACCTCTACTGTCATTCATCCTTTTGGTTTGCTCTTGTGCATCTATATAAGTAACATCGAAAGTATCACTGCCCTAGTGAAACTCCCTGGATCTTGAGAAAAGACACTAATAACTCAAGATTTCGGATTCGTGAATCTTGCACTCAAGGTTTTTGCTAAACAGAAATTTTAAGATCTTGATTGGAGCAAGTCAAAATGTTTCAAGATTTTGGTACACATTTTGCGCTCAAGATCTTGCAAAAGATGTACAAGGCCTTGAGTTCTTGAATTTCTCACGTTTTTTTACCAGGATCTTGAGTCAAAAACTTACTGACAAAATTCAAGAAATCAAGATATTGGTTACAAGAAGTTTCACCATAGGATGAATTTTAAGGTGTCATTCCTCTTCACGACCTTACCCGTACTTGTTCCGAAAGTGTTTAACAACTTTTAAAAGTGTATACACTGCAAAGTAACGTTTAGCAATGGATCTCTAAATATATGAGATATCTCTTCGTTCTTTAGATCGCCGTTATATAACGGCGAACTCAGACTTGAACTCGGCTCTGTCAAACAAATTTATCAGTACTAGAGTAAGATATTTAAAAATTTTTAGTAAATCATCATCAATCTCATGTAAAAAAATTATTATTCTTAGCAAGATCGTAATAGAATCACATCAGATCTATAAGATCTTAGTAAGATCGTAATAGAATCACATAAAATCTATATCTTGATAAGATCTTAGTAAGATTTCGCTTCCATTTTTCTAAGATCTTAGAGATATCTTATAAAATCTTAGAATTTTCGAGTCTCACGATCTTAGTAAGATTTGTCTAATGAGAGAAGATCCTCAAGTGTCAGTCTCCGTTTTTAATGGGGTATATACCAGTTTATAGAGCTCGACGAGCTGATCACGATGGCATATAGCGTTCATCCCCGTACGGTGTAGGTGAAGAGTTAGATCGATCTCAACTTTCAAGAATCACTCTGCAACGCTGTTTGGGGAATTTAGGTTTTGACAATATTGTAGTTTCAAGCGGTCGGATTCGCATCATGGAATGCACCGTAGTCGGCGGTGAATTCTCAAAAAAAGCCAAAATAAAGAGCCTAAGCATATTTTGAGTTTATATTGTAAAAGAAAATATTTGCACAAAAAGACAAAAAGATATTCTATAAAAAGACTTTATTTTCTAATGTATAGAAAATCGATCTGAAAAATCCTTGAGGATTTCAAAGCAGTTATAATATTGTCCACAATTAGGGCCAAAGAACGTAGAAAATGGTAACTTTCGAAGAACACTTCCGAAGAATGGAGAGATATAGAATGAATGCAACCAAAAGATACCAATTAACGCTAAAGATTGCCGAACGACTGCCAAATTTTGCTGCCTAGAAAAAGTTTGTATCACAGAGTACCTTTTCGCAAATCTGAACCAGTACGGAGATCACTTCGTTGAGTTTTGTGACTTTCTGAGGTAGAAATCCTGCTATGAAAAATGGTTTTGAGTAGTTTTTTTGAGACGACCACGTCCCTCAAAGAATAACTGTTAAGACTGCATGTTTGGCATTTTTGTCTTCCAGGCGTAAATGATATTCTTGCTTCTTTGCTTATATTAGTGTCTTTTAACTTGAACGATCTTTCACTGTGTGAGAGCAAAAAATATGAGTTGTATCTCTCGATTTTGATCGTCTGTGAATGTAGCTGTCCGTAATGGAAGTCTTTGACAAGAAATTCGTACAACTTTGTTTTGTAGTGAATGTCTATGGTTTCAGATTAAAGGCAGACTAGCAAGCCACGTGAAATGAAGTATGGAGCTTTGTGAGAAAAATTGGTCTGCCTGATAACTTAGCGAAACTTGTGACTTTACGCGAGAAATTCAACCTTTTAACTTTCCTTTTTTTGTAGAGATTTGATTTCTGTTTTATGTATATTAAAATCACCCCATTTGACTTCAAAAAAATAAATCCAGCTTATGTGTGTTTTTATTGGAATCAAAAGCTTATGGCCGTGATTCCATAGTATGACTATAATGGATCCATTTATACGATTATGGATTTTCTGACATGCACTTTATGAGAAATCATTCAATTTTTTAGAAAATACGTTTTATTTTTTAAAAAATGAAGGATGGATCTCTGTATTCTTAAAAATCTGATTTTCTAAAAAAAGAAAAGTCCTCTAGGAATGCATATAGGCACTCCTAGAAAATCGCTCGTTTTTTTTCTATAACTAATTTTCTACTTTAGAGTATATGGAAAAAAAGGATGATGAAAGTATAACATGTTAAAATCTTTTCGGGTTTTATATGAAGAAGGAAATCATCAAGAAAAGCGTTATGAAAAATGATTGAACTGAGAAAAGGTTTAACGGATGTTTTCTTTCCAAGATCCTATCTCTTTCTAAGATCTTAACAAGATTCGAGAAAGTTTCTTACGAAAAAAGTGTATGTGCTTCATTACTATAGAAGTCCATCATTGAACATTTAATTATTTGAAGCAACACATACATCAGTCAATTCAGTTTTTGATACCGATTCCAAATATGACACTGGTTTCGCAAAAAATGGAAGTTTAACGCCAAAAGCTGCAAAATACGACTGCATTTCCTTATTTTTTGCTACCTGTTTCAAAAAACTTAATTTTCTCAACAACGAAGGAATATTTTCCAAAACCGATACATACCTTTTTTCATGCCGATGTGGCGAGCCTAACAATATAAAAATATTGGCTTCATTTCTGATTTAAAAATAGCTGATGCATTGGGCAGGTAGTGATGAGGGATTTTTGCTATCGGTCAAAAACTAAAATTTTCCAGGGTCATGTCGTATTTGAATGACGCAAAACTACATTTCCAGATTTAGTTTTTCATGCTTATTTCTTTTTTTTGTGTGGTGGGATGATTTGCTCAAAGTTTTTTGTTAAACTTTTTATCACTGCCTTGTCAGTTTTTAAGATCGTGGACTAAATAAATTTGCCTTTGACGTAGAATAAGAATAAAAAGCTTTCAAAGCAAAGTCATTGAGTCAAGTCGCAGAGTCAGCTTGCAAAGTCACTGAGTTAAAGATATACGCTCGTTTATTAAGGTTAGGGCGTTTTTTGAAGTTTTCGCCCTCAAAAACTTTTTTTGGAATGTTAAAACAAACATAGTCTAATTCAGCTCGACAAGCTCTATCCAACCATGTATAAATAGCGCAAAAATAAATTTTGCCGAAATTCTGAATTTCCGGTGTCTTACATAACAAAATATAGCGTGTGTTTTTCTTCTTATTGCATTAACAAATATTATTATCAAAGTTTCATTTCGTTTAAATAATTAGTGTATCGAAAAGCTATGAATATATGGGTTATTACATACAATACACTTTTAAATACAAAAAAATGTTGTTCCTTGTTGTATTCTACGATCTAACATAGTTCTTTCTTTCTTTCTCTCGCTTATCACATCTACGCATTTTATCACAAATTGTTTTTTTCTTGATGATAGTTGAATTACTTACTCAATTAGTGAAATTATACTAAATAGTATTTCATGAGACAATTTATAGTCTAATAGAATTTCATAAGACAATTTTATAGTCCAAATCTTGATTTGAAATCACAAACTGAATTTCATTTAGTTTTGAATTATTTTGTGGTTGATTATCAAAGAATAATAATCTATTTGTATATCGTGTCATTATATCGATATATTTAGAAAAAGCGTCATCACTTACTAAAATATGCTCAACTACTTAGGTGAATGTTGTTATTTAGCCCATATGATGACATGCACAATATAACAATAGTTGATCAATAAAAATAATATATGCATCTTCGAGAGGCTTGGTTTTTGTGATGAGTTAATGACAGAATGTTAGTTTTACAGTCGCTTTTTAGTTAAAGAAAATCTCACATCAAAAGCTTTTCAGAAGTGGTTATAACTTTATCTTTTTTCTATATTCGTAAAAACGACAACTAGTAACAGAATGGTTAATTACGTTTGAAGATCGAATCATCCAATATTTTGATGATGTTCGACGAATATATTCTCAACTGAAGAGTTACACAAAGAAGTCTCGAATACTCCGTGCGCAATAAGGACTTTTGTATAACTAAATAAACGGTTGTAAAAATAGATTTATTCAGTATAAATAATGTCAGGTTTAAAAGTCAAGAGAATTTTAACTAAAAAATAAATTAAACGGCATAGCACGTCTAATCATTGTTTGTTTCTCTTAATTAGAATTTCATCGTTTGGAAATAGAAACATCAGGCATTCACGTTTTAAAAATAAAAGGGGTACATTCTAATTAACATTGTTGTCAATCTCCTCTCTCTGAAAACACACGTTCAACATTTGATATCAAAATTTAATGTCTTTTTATGACGGTCTTATATGATTAAAGTTTTTTCTAATTATTGAGAACCCTCTATTATGTGCGATAATATTTCCTGATTTGTTACATGTTTATAAATGTTGAAATATTTTTAAACAAAAGAAAAATGTTCTTTTTTTTTCAAATAGTGATATACCACGTCAATGCGTCTGTTCCTTTTTTCTCGTTCGGATACTCTATTTTTGGGTTTTTTTTTTTTTTCTTTTGATTTTTATATATATAGATATATATATATATATAATATAATATATATATATATATATCTTCTATTGAAACAAATTTTTTTATTTGAATATTCAAAGGAAAAAGTAATTAACCCTACTCATTCTATGTTCCGAAGACGAAGGAGACAGAGAACTCCGACTTACTGCAGTGGACATAAAAAGTAATATAAAAAGAAAATGGTGATGATGATGATGATGATTTATTATATATTTTTTCCGTATAAAGATACAATTCTAAATTGAAGAGAGAAAGAACAAAAAATAACTGGCAGGAAAAAATCTATTAGCGTTCTGTAAGTATAAGAGCGAAAAAGAATAAAAAATCTATATATCTTACAGTGCATTTCTTTACTGTATCATTTTTTAAGATTTTAATATTATATTGATAAAGAAAAGGTGTTTAAATAATGAATGTTAGCTGAGAGAGAGAGAGAGAGGGAGAGAGAGAGAGAGAGAGAGAGATAAAGAGAAAGACACACACATGCACATAATAGATTAATGATGTCTGCCGATCACGAAAAAGAACAGGTTAAGTGATGATCAAAGATTTTATCGAAGCGTGACTAGCAAATAACTTAGTTTAGATCCATTTATTTAATTTTTAGTTCAATACAATGAATATGCGATAGATTCAAAGAAAAAAACATCAATATGAATAGTTCCGAGAATTTAACATGTAAATGGAATACAAGTTGTTATTTCATCGATTCAAATGGACAATGTTTAACAAATAACATGGTGTTAGATTTAATATTAAAATATGTAAAACCAACAACATACGAATGGATGATTATCATTTTGTATATTATTGTTTTTATTGTTGGTACAGTTGGAAATGTACTCATTTGTATTGTTATTCAACGAAACAGAAGTATGAGGTAAAAATGACGTCTTTTATATGAAATTGATATTTAACATCTATTCAATGTAATTATCAACATAACTATTTTTGTCATACAGGAAAAAAATGTTGAATTTATATAATTTCATGTCTATTACTTATTCATTAGTTTCAACCTGTTGCTAGAATAAAGGTTATTCGCTAATTTTTGTTTCGAGTCTTTATGATAAGCTAGAGATCATCAAACTTTCAGTTTTTTATCTAATTTCTAGCGGGTGATATCTTGAAGTTTTTGTATCGAGCTAAAAGATGTTAATTTTATACCAATGTAATAATTGAAGATCTAGTATTACTGAGACAAACAAAAAAATAATCTGTCTCATGCGAATTTGTAAATTTTACCTTTGAGACATTAAGAAACAAAAAGAATAAGGGAAAGTAGAAAATACAATGACAATAGATCCCTGTTAAATTTTCATGGAGAAAGAATAAATGGCATCTAATACAACAAATTAATTAAAATAGAAAAAACCTTTGTATATATATATAAAGAAAAAATATATCTTAGTATAGTTGCTATGGTGTTGTATTATTAATTTTATATAATTACATTATTATTTTGTTTTTAGAACTGTGACAAACATGTTTATAATGAATTTAGCCATTGCTGATGTATTAATACTTGTATTTTGTTTACCACCAACTGTTATACAAGATGTAACAAAAACATGGTTTTTTGGATTATTTTTTTGCAAATTTGTCAGTTATATACAGGTATATCTTTGTCTCTTTGTGAGTATCAATAGAATATAAATTATTTACATACATTCTATAAAATGTAGAACCTATGAGTATCTGTTAAATGAAGAAAATAAGACATATATAAAATACGTGCACGCAAATGAATATTCTCTTGGGATTATTTTAAAATAATGCTTCGAACCATATAATAAGAAGTCTGACATATTTTGATATATTATTGCTTTTTTTATAATCTTGTTCAACGTTATTTGCATTTAGTTTTTACTAAATAAGAGAGAGAGAAATGGAATAGAGATCTTATTTTTTTTTCTTCTAATCAACATAATTCTGTTGTAAAGAAAATTATCTGTTTGAAAAAATTTAGAGTTAGAGACAGAGGTGAATAGAAGATAGCTTTTAGAAAATTGGATGGATTCAATTTAGGTTGGATAAACTAGTGGTTCTATTGAATTTATTTTGGCATAAAAAATATACTTATACAAAAACGAGCAAAAATTTTAGTTCCAGAAAAATGTCAATGGGATTGATTTTTAAAGATTCTTATCAAACACTAGTGTTTTTCGGTGATAATAGGTCCCTTTTATTTTTATTTGTCAGAGCAGAGTAAAAACAGTTGAAAAAACAGGAATATACACACAAAAAGCGGAAATAAAGTGAAGTTCAAATGATGAAGAATACGAATTTTTTACTTTGTCCTAACTTGAGTCAATTTTAAGAACATAAGACAGGTGTCTCTTGTTCCCGCAGATTCAGTGTGAGTTTTTAGTATAGTAAATATATATAAGAATTTTTCTCCACATTAAACATACACGGTGGGTCAGATAAAATCGACCACTTTTATTCGCTGTTTTAAAGACACTTTCCAGTAGTTCAAAGAGTTCATTCTAGATTCAATCTATAGAGAATTGAATTCTCTACAAAATCTATTATTTGAATCTCAGATAGAATTTTTCTGGTATGTGCACCATTCAAAATATTGATGAATGCTAAGTTCTCGAACTACGACACACTAAAGATAGAAAAATATTTGTCTTGATCCCAAAACAGATTCCATAAGGATTTTGAAAACATCAACAAATTCACCAGAAAATGCTACATCTTTTCACATACTTTTCGAACTTTTTTTGTAGTTAAGTGTTCTAGGAAAATTTCTATGTGCAAAAACTGATAAAGAAAAAAAACCCTAACTTTTAAACTTATTTTTCAGACATTTAAGTATTTTTACTATAAAAGCAGTAAAACGTTAGGAATCAAGGATTCTAGCCTTATTATCTTATACAGAATTAAATTCTGCATTATTTGATATATAAATAAAGTTTCTCGATTGAGACCATTAATTAAGACAAGTAATTTAATTTGAAAAAATTGAAAAACCAGTTGAGAACTAATTATGAGTCCAGCTGACGTAGCGGAAATATTGTATGAAGTTGTAAGTGAATGAGATCCATAGAGCAGAAAATTCTCTGTCTTTCTACATAGAACAATTGACTATTGAGGTTCAGATAATGAGCTAAAATTCTACTAAAATTCTAGCTAAAATTCTAAAAAAGAGGACGACAAAAGCACGTCACAGTTCAAGAATTCAACATTCATCAATATTTTGAATGGTGCACATACCAGAAAAATGCTATCAGAGATTCAAATAATGTGCTTTGTAGAGAATTCAATTCTCTATGGATTGAATCTAGAATGAACTCTTTGGACTACTGGAAAGTGTCTTTAAAACAACGAATAAAAGTGACCGATTTTATCTGGCTCACCCTGTATATTTTTTGGTTTTATTAATGATAAAGATCCATAGAGAATGTCCAAATAGCTTGGTCATGAAAATAGAGTCAAAATTTATTTACTTATACTAAAAAGTGTTAGTGTACTGGTCATCAAAGGTCCACATCAAAAATCATTTTAGACAGTGTACATTTAATGAAATTCTACTTTTTAGCAAAAAAATAGATCTATTCGTGAAAAAAAGATTTACAACTGGTATTAATAAATAAAAACGATTTTAGATTTCAACTAGCAATTCTTTTTCCAGTTGTTATAGAGGCATAAAAAAATGAGACAAAATATTAAAATTTAAATATTATAGAAAAATATTAAGAAAAATTTTGTTTCTACCAAAAACATAGGAAAACGTATTTTTTAATTCTTTTTTAAAAAGAAACTCGATGGGAGTCGAAAAAGGTAGTTCTACAAACTGGAACACTTTGGAAGTCTGTAAATGGTTGTATCAGGCTATTGCAGAAGCCGCAATCCATAGCTCACCTTACTAAAGAGAAATTAACTTCTTTTGACAAAATTTTAAATTGAACAAAACATTTGAATATGAGAGATTGTAGAGCCATTCGAGTTCTATAGAGTAAGACATAATAAGACTCTGGCAAAGGTTCCATTCAATTACGACAAATTCAACAATCTTTACGTACTGTTGTAAATGCAAAAAACCATGTGTTTTATTATTTTCCGCACTGACTTTTTTTATATATATATAAAATAAAACTCGGAATGTTCCTCTATCAAACAAAAAGACAACCGTAAAGTTTGGTTAAGAAATGACTGAGTTATTAGAATTTTTTATCCAATAGTGTGGTGACTATTGGAACACCCTGTAGAACAAAATTGTAGATCGTAAAAGTCATAAATGTTTGAAAAACGTCTTGTAAAACATAATTTAAACATTTCTTTTATCTGCATTTTCGCTGTTGACCGGTCTATCTGGATCACGATATACATTTAAGTTAGTTTAAAAATTGATCAATATTTGCTGTGAAATATATAGAAATGTACGCTCCAGTATAACTATATCATGTTTATAGATATTAAATTCAAGCATTATAATGTTATCTTTTCATTTTTTTTTCTTCTTTTTAGACGGTGTCAATATCAGTTTCTGTTCTTACATTGCTGGCTATTTCTGTTGAAAGATATTATGCCATTGTGTATCCACTTAAATTTACTGGTACAAAACAACGTGCACGAATTGTACTATTTGGTGTATGGATTTTATCTATTTTACTTGCCATGCCAGGTAATTAATAATTTGAACAAATTTTCCTCACTAAAATACATGATTCTTGTTTTTCATATTAAAGATGTTGTAATGATGACATTAAGTCAACAATTTGATCAATCTATCAAAACAAATTATTTAACATAGTAGGTTTGGTTTAGTTTTCTTCAAAACTAAAATTTTTCCATAGCTATTATTATGTTAATTTATAAGACACATACATATAAGAGGTTATTTTTAGTATTTGGCTTTCTGACAATGTTAAAATGTATATGTGTGCAATTTTTTGTTCTGATTCTTGTCAACGTCTTATTGTCTGATGAATGTAATGTTAATTGATTGTTATCTAGATAACATAAGAATAGTCTGTAAAGCGCTAACGTTTTTTGTCGCGAAACAAATGACTAGCGATAAAATAATTTTTCTAAACAGACTTTTTTAAATATTCTATTTCAGTTGTCAATGGCATGCAGATCCTCTATTTGATTTGCTGTATCAGTTACACATAACACTTTGTTTATTCGTTATACCATTATGTTTTATGATACCTACTTATACTGGCATCGTCAAGGTCCTATGGGGATCAATACCAACTGAAAAAATGCTATCGGGTAAACAACGAACTATCAGTTATAGCCAACATACACTTTCAGGTCAATAAATATTATTTAATTTATATTAAGAAACTTTTATGAAATCTTTCTTTTAGATGTTACTGTTCTTTCCGATGATGTAAGCGTTCATACTCCTCTAAACGGTATTCAAAAATCAGCAAATTTAATTGTACAAGAAAATAGACAAAAAGCAGCCAAAATGTTAATCGCTGTGGTAGTCATATTTGCCATATGTTATTTACCAGTTCATCTCTTCAACTTATTCAGGTATCTATAGTCAATTTAGAATTAATAGATAGAAAATTATTTGTCTTTTAATATAACTCATTTTTTACTTTAAAAATAGTCTTTATTCATGTTCGTTTTATTTATTTATTCTAGACATGTTGGCGTCTACATGGAACATAACAATGCAAAAAAAGAAAAAGTAATAGTAGATCAAGCTGACATTTGTTTTGAACCAAAACTCGTTTCATTAAATCGTACTGGTACCATCAAAATTATTACAATATCGGCACTTATTTCTCATTGGTTACCCTATTTTAATAGTTCAATCAATCCGGTCATTTACAACATTATGAGTGGTATGTTATATCTAGCAAAAAGTCAAATTTTATATAATTATTGTTGTTTTATTTTGTATTGTTTTCTTTTAGATAAATTTCGTCGAAAATTCAACGAACTTTCGCAATGCTGTGGTCAGTATGAAACAGAAACAACGTTATTAAAACCAAAAATGTTCAAAGTATTAAATACAAATTCACCAGCAATAAAGCACGATATCAAAGTTACCGCATATGGTATACCACACATAAATAGATTACCCACCAACTCTAACAACGCAAATAATAGCATGCATGATATGACTGCTACTAAACTGTTGACTACTCGAGATCATAAAAGAACTGGACAATTTCGTTTAACAAATGTATGATTATGAATGTTCTCTTTTTTTTTTATTTGTATTAAATAAAAACAATTTTATTTTCTCATTTGCCATCATATTGTCACTATATTCAGTTATTGATATTTCAACTGTTTATATTATAATTGAAGGCCACTAGGGAATACTAACGCGATTTATAAAAACTTTTTTTTCGTACATTTGAGTTGATATTGAAATTATGGTTATCATACTTGATCTGAGACAAGTTGTCTTACTTCTTACTACTCGTCTCGAGTGAAAATGATGCTCATTAGTATGTATTTCTATATATAGAAATAACAAATTTTTAGACTTTTATATTAGATATCTAGTAAATGTGTCCATGAATAAGAAATAACAAAGGCCTATTCTGATTGTAGTACCAGTGTAGGAGTAAAAGCTAATTACATGTATCCTATTAGGAAATAGTTAAAGACTAAAAGCCAATGTATCATTGACTCCTATTTTGTCACATATAATATATTTTTACGAATATAAACCACCTACATCAGAAAAGAAAAAAAAGAAATCGACCAACTCTACAAAATTGACTTAACGTTAAACACAAGGAACAAAAATTAAGTAGAGATCAGTGGATTATTAATAACAACAAACAAACAACAATGCAAAAAGATTGATTAGTAAAATCTTCAATCAATGTGGTTAGTATTCTGTTCTTTATATTCAGTCAGGCATTAATAGGTCGCCTACACGGAGAAAAATGTGAGAGGTGTGAATTACTGTTGTATAACACTACATAATTACGCTGATTATTACTATAGACAATAATAAATACTTAATACATCGTTCAAATATCATCATGAATTCATATCAAGTGAGTAAAGAAAAATGAAGAGAAACTTTGTGCCTTGAATTGCTTTTTTTGAACAAACATCATAGTTAAAATATTAATTTATATGATCAATGATAATTGATTAACTCGAAAAGTAGAAGAGCATGAAGTATCCCGTAGTGAAATCCTTTTATGCACACCAGATCAAATCACTATTCCAAGCAGTGCTTCATATATTTACCTAGGTATCTTGAGAAAAATCCGTTTGCTTTTCGTTTTAGTATAAGAATCAAAAGAAGACTTGCTAATGTTGTTTTTCGTATTCAAATGTATGATTTTCGTTCATGTGATGATAGTTATGGTTGTGAGCTATTCCAATTTTCCAGCGTATTCCCATAAAAAGGATTCACAGTAAGTTTATTCATTATTAGTATTTCGCACAGAATCAAGATGTTGTTGAAAAGCAATATATGTCCTCACTCTTTTCTTAAAAAAGATGTATCCAATTAAACAAATTCTCTGTTTAATGGAGCGACTTATTTAACTTACATGTCAATCTAAATGCACCTTTCACTGAAACAAGACTGTCGATGTTACTTATACGACTATTTTTATTTTTTAAGCATGAATATCATCATACCATTTCCTGGCATAGCTCGATTCCTTGGTAGAGATGGTAGTCGAGGACGGTCTACCACTCAAGACACAAATGTCTATTCTACATACTTATGCAGGTATTTATAGAGCTATTAAAACAGTTAAATGATCAACAAAAACAAATGTATTTTCTAGCATTGCACAAGACGCTGATAAAATTACTAAGTTTTTCAATACATTTATGGAAGAATATGGAGAATTGCCGTCTTTTGATATATTTGAATCATGCATAATCAAAAAAAGAGAAAAAAGATCTCTTAAGTAGGTATCATAACACATTGTATATTCGAAATCCTGGATAATATTATAGAAATCTAGTATCTAAATCTAGAGTTCTTATTTTAATGAGTAATATACAACAGAGATGGACAAGTACACACTTTTTCGAGTACGAATACTAGTATTTAGTGGCAAGTACAAGTATGAGTACACGAAAGTTTTACTCGAGTATGTACTCGAGTACACGTTTTTTAAAAAGAGAAAAAAGTTCTTCCGGTTTTGTGACGAGTTATATCGATCAATCCCATTCTCTGATTCTAATCTTTTATTTAAACTGCTAATATACTTGAATATCAACATGAAAATCCACGTTAGAAAACAAACGACTCAATTTAAATTTTTGTTACACTTTAAAATGCAGCAAGCATAATGTTGATGAGGAGAGTTTTGCTCTATGTAGACGCATTATAAATCCACTTTGAGAGAAGATTCTCTATATTGACGCTGATATCGGCAATCCATAGTAGATTATAAAGGCTTTCGACCGATTACTCGAGTACTTTTTCGAGTATTGCTTAAAAAAAGTCACGAGTAGAGTAAATACTCGTACTCGCCCATATCTGATATACAGGACACATTAAACTTTCATGCTAGTAATATAAATACTTATACAAATTCTCAGAAGGAATGTAGCCAGAGGTCCTCTTAACTCTTGAAAGGAACGCAGTAAAATGAATAAAACTTAGCAAAGTCAAAAAAAAAATTTCCGCTTTCGTGCTGTCCTTGAAAAGTTCCTGACCATGTCACTGCTCAGAATCATTCTCTATGCTTGTTTTTCAGAAGATTATGGAAACTAAACAAAGACAGTCATCGAACCACAACCTATCCATCGCAAAACAAAGTAAAAAGGAAAGCAATATAATCTTTTAACGAACTGTAAAGAAAATTATGATTATTTTAGCTTCCTAGCGATGTGTTCACAAACAGAGCGGCAGATAGACCTTGCAAAGGCTTACTCTGTCTAGTTATGCAAAAGTCAGCGAATCAAAATATGCATGAAAGCAACTAAGTTCAGAGGTGTACTGTTTTACACGTCTTTGAATGTAAGCCAATAATTAAAATGTTTGTCTTTATTGTTATAGTTCTTAGACCTACTCGATGCTGTTTCCCATAATGGTATCAGACGATACTTATATGTTTCCAGTATGTAATAGAAAATCTTCATATCCTGCAAAAGCGTACTTCGAAATTCTTTTGAATTTTTCTGGATATTCAGATGTTCTTATTATAAAGAGACTACAAATGTCTATTTTACGCATTTTAGAGAACGAACGTTAATTGAAAGAAAAGACATAAATGGCGATCTTCACTGGAAATGTTTAAAATTAAACAAAAATTAATCTTATTTGGCTCACTTTCTATCAGATAATTAAAAACCATTTATTTTCGTGCTTTTTCTAAAATTGTATACTTGTGTTTTGTTTTGCTGTTACTTTTACTTTACGTTTATACATTTTTATCTTCTTCCCTCTTCTTGACGAAACAATGCATTATTGACAATTAAAAAATCATACACATGTAAAAAAATGTAGTCAAACGTGTTGATGGCACTAACGAGGAAATGCTACAAACTGTGACCGGAGATTTGAATGGCATATATCCTGGTAGAGTTTGATGTGCTGAGTACACTAGTTAATCTACTTAAAGGATCACTTAGTAGCATGCATCCGCTATGAATATGAAAAACTCGACTTGATAATATAATTTTACAACCGTTTTTCTCAGTTACTAGAGACAAAACAGAACTCATTTCTGAAAGAATCAAAAGATACCATGACCGGTTTCGATCTTTCTCAAGGGTCCCGTCAGATGGTTTCCTGCGAGAAAGACAGAGTTAAGACATGATAAGCAGCATAACTCTGTCCACATTGTGTGAGTGTTATTATTCCTTGCTCTCATCGAAAAAGAACGATAATTTCCACACGATGAGAACAACATCGATGACCACCGCACATATTCTGCTCCTCTCCAATAAAGTAGTCCTTTCCATTGTCAGAAATGAGTCATCCTTTAACATAAACTGCATCTAGTAATATTCGCTCAACAAACGTTGAGACAATTGTGCTATTTAAAATCTCGGATCACAGTTTGTAACGTTCCCTCATAAGTATTCTTCGATCTAATATCTTTCTCAATAGCGATAATCCAACCAATTTAATTCTTCCTTTTTCTTTCTTGGATTTTTTTATTGCCGATTAATATATATAACAAACTGTACACAAAAAAAATCATGTTAATCCTATATGAACAATAAAACGCAAAGAGATTTTTTTTCATCTTCTATAACATTCTATTTTTGCTTACAAAGCAAACAATGATTGAAGACCTATATTTTTATGTCACTAGAAAATTTTGCAAAGTAAATGTAACTTATGGAAAAGAAAACTCAGAAATCTTTTCAACCTACTTATCAGATGCAACCATAACGTTCATCATGATTATGATTGTTTCAGAAAATAAAAACAATGTGCCATAACATTGGCTTACCATAGAAAATGATTATCCTAAGAATAGATAATAATCCAACATAAAAAGAGATGAAATAGAATAAGTAAAATATACACACAACACAAAAAATTTTGAGTAAAATCGCCCTCCACTTTTGTTTCTATTTTTTACAAAAACAACACTAAATGCCATCGAAAAGAACAAGGATAGTTTTGAAAAGACCCACTTTTGATGCCTCAAAAATAAGGTGAAATCACGTGAAAAAAGTAGAAAAAGAGAGATAACTGACAATAGATGAGTCAGTCATTTTGGTACACGATCAGGAATTAAAATAACTGAAAACAAGGAAAAACTACCAAAGCAAAAGAGGCAGAGAACACTATATATACACTGAGAGAGCGGACAACAATAAAGTTAAAAATACAAATGAAGGGTGATGAATGTTTTTTTCTTTCCGGTGAACAAACTAAATATCGGATCTTTTGTCTATATACACTACAATTTCACCATCGAGTGTTAACAAAATATACCGCCCTAAGCACGTTCACCACGAATACGACGTGCCAATTGAATATCTTTTGGCATAATCGTGACACGTTTTGCATGAATTGCACATAAATTTGTGTCTTCAAATAAACTGACCAAATAAGCTTCAGATGCTTCCTAAAATAAAACAATTAGAAAACGTATTAAATAACGGTTGCAACTTTACGTTTCTTCATGGCCTACGTAAGTCGCTTAGGCAAGAATGCACCATTTACTATGGCAAGAAAAGATGTTTCATATGCTGATGGGAAAGTGGATCATGCTGCTCCAATTGCACTTTTCCATCAGAGTAACGAAACTTAGTTTTAAAAAAGTTGCAAATTCCAAATTCATATTGAAATTAAGAATAAATGAGTATATAACATACTTGTAATGCACCAATAGCTGCTGATTGAAACCGTAAGTCGGTCTTAAAGTCCTGTGCAATTTCACGCACTAATCGTTGAAACGGTAATTTTCTTATTAATAATTCTGTTGACTTTTGATAACGACGAATTTCACGCAAAGCTACAGTACCAGGACGGAAACGATGGGGTTTTTTAATGCCACCAGTCTAAACATGCAAAGAATAGTAGTAATAAACAACGTTGAATTCAAATACATACCGATGGCGCTGATTTTCGTGCTGCTTTTGTTGCCAACTAAAATATTTTTAAAAACAGTGTAAATTAATTGATGCAAAGGTTTGATAATGAAAATGCGCACCTGTTTTCTCGGGGCTTTACCACCAGTTGATTTTCGAGCCGTTTGTTTTGTTCGAGCCATATTATTTATTTATTAGTTGGTCTTAAAAATAGCAAAAAAACGATCAGCTATTTAGAGTAAAACAATTGCACGAATAAAAATAGCATACATTTGATAAAGATTGATAATTGCTTAAGTAGAATCGATCGAGAAACGGCAGATCTGCAATGAAAGATGAATATTACTATTTGTGTTCTCCTTTTCTTATACAAAGCACTTAGGGCAACAAGAGAATAATACTGTAGAGGACATGTTAGCTCGAAACAAAAGTAAGTAAGAGGTAGAGATGTAGAATCTTCCCCTGTACGCGTACGTGGACAATTTCTAAAATCTTGAAAAGTTCTCAAACAGGAAAAACATCTGAAACTTTTCTACTTTGGGATCCTTAAGAAATTTCCAGCTATGTCAAACTTTTTGTCAATTTCGACACATGGAAGCTTTTCAAAAACTTTTTACCGTTATGGAAATTTTTATACTCATGGATGGATTCTGCACCTGGTCATTATACGATCATGAAAAGCAAAAAAAGCGATTGTAATCTCTCATAATTCTACAGATCTCCAAAGTACGCATAATGTTCAAACATTTCAAAATATAATTAAATCAGTATCGAATTTACTTTTACAGACTATTAGAATATCCATTAAGCTATGTATGTGAATTCAGTGTTTCCTTTAGAGCTCTATTACAAAACGTATGGTTCAGTAGAAAACTATCCACTAATGAAACTTAAACTTTGCACCTTCTTAATATTCACATATGAGCAGCTCAAGCAGTAAAACAGTTTGAAGCTCTATCTACGTATTAATTGAGATTCAAAGTTACTTTTTCAGATAGACTAAGACTAAGACTAAGACTTTTATTCACGAAAAGTGAATAAGTCAGTATATATAGCCAGTAACGGCCGGCTCTGTATCTTTGCCTATAATACTACATCTGTAGCACATAGATTAGCACTGTTATCTGACTAAAAAGTCACATTTTCGGTTTTTAACGTTCTATTTTTCTGCATTAAAACCGATAAGAAACAAAGACAAAACAGATGGTAATATTTAATCAAGTTACGTTCAATCCTTTTCATTTGTAGTAATAAAACACACTAACGCCACATGAAAGTATTTTACATTGAACATATGTATTGAAACGAAACAGAATTAATTAGAATGAGAAGAAAAATACCTATTATACCCACGCGCTAGATAACGAAGACGAGGCAATCGGTAAATAGTAAACAAATCTTCCTTGAAATATGACTCAAAATGACGAAGATTGAATAATGACAATGACATAGAGGACGCCGATTCATGTTTTAGATGAGAAAGAGTTTTGATGCAGTCAGAATGGTTGAAGTTTCCACTGTAGAGATGTGCTAAAATATGTTAACACACTTTGTTCGTGCATTGACTGCTAAACCGCCAATCAATTGCGATAGTGTAAACAAGTAACGCTCATCTGCAATTCGCAGAACCCTTACTGGAAGGATGCCTCTTAATATGCATCTTTGCTCAATTCTGAGCAGGACTTAAACTTTAAGGTCAAGATAAGATACAATGAATAATCATGGTAGACTGTCATTGTTGTATCTTATTATGTTGATAATCAGGACAGATGGACCCGCATAGGAAAGGAAAGAGTAAAGTTTGCATTGGTCAAATGTTTAATTGAAAACATAAATTTTTATCGGCAACTTTGCAATTTTTGAAGTAACAACTGCATTACTTGTTACTAGTAAGAAAGTAATACATGTGTGTTACTTTGTTACTCTTGGTAAAGTAACAAAGAACAGGTTTTTTGTTCTTTTCTCAAAAAAGCTTTCTGAAAAGGGTTTTGTAGGGGTGAGAGTGAAATAATTCCACCCTCACCCTCACCAAACTCTTCAAAAAGCGCAGCCGGCAAAGTGCAGTTAAGTTTTTAAAATATTATTGAGTCGTTTTCCCTCGATGTTGTAATTTTGGCACAGGTTTTCCATTTCTTTTCAAATATAAGCGTTATATGGCTTTATGTAAAAGTTAGAATATTTTCTCTCCACTACTCACTCACGTTTACGTAGAATAGTGAACGAAGGAAATACAGCACGAAGTTTATTCTGGGATCTACCACTCATAACTTGCTCATTTTTTGACGAAACTGAACAGTTTGTTTAGTATCAGAATTTTTGTGAGAAAGTAGTCAAACGTCGATGGTAAAATGTCGAAAATCAAATGTCGACCGAAAAAAAATGTCGACAATGTAAAACATCGACATCATGAAATACAAAGAAAAGAAGCCGCTGATGAAAAAATAAATTGCAGCATGAATAAAATAAATTTATGGTTTATTAGGTAAAATTCGAATACATGTCAATGAAAAATAAAATAAAAATGCATATAAGTGAGAATGAAAAGGTAGAGTCATACATATACCAACACATTCGTATAATTTTCATTTTGTGTCGACAATATCGCGAACGACATTACCGCGAAGACTCATTTATTAGAAAAGAAGAATAAATAAGCCTGGTTTTGTATTTTATATATCATGTCGCGGGAGACGGAGAGGAGGAAGGGCATTGTGAGAGTGAGTTTGAAAAGTAGTTTCATACAAAACATATTTTCATGATGCACTACTAGATATTTGTGACTGTGCCAGATAATGACTAGTCACCACTTAACTTCAGTTAAGTTTGAAAACATGATGTACAAAATAGAAAAGCGGCCTCATTTATTGGTCTTTTGCAATAAACAATTGTTCGCGGTAATATCGTTTTTGTATTCGCGGTAATGTCGTTCGCGGTAATATCGCTGTATCGATGGTACATGGACTCTCAGTGCTAGACTGTTTAGGCAACCTTCTAAATGTCTAGAAGCCATTCTGAGAGAAAGTGATTCACGGGAATTGCTTTCTACAGGTAACAATTTACTACTGTACAACAATTATCTATGTCGACAATTTACCTGTCGACATTTTTACTAGTCGACATTTTGTTTTCGACATTTGTCTACCTAATCATTTTTGTTACATTTCAAAATCATAAAAACCTTGTGACTCTGATACTAAAAAACCTATGTAGTTTCGATAAAAAAATTACTACGTTATGAGTAGTGCCCTATTGAAGCTGTTTTTCTCAAGCGCATGACTTCCTGAATCTCTTGAGTAACAGTCTCATAACGCGGAGACATTTTCTTCATGCAAAACGTATTTTTTGCCTTGACTCAGCCTCAAACGTATTTTCTTCACTCAAGTAATTGAGTTTCGTATGTCAAAGAAACTCATTCGCATGAAATCTTATCTCAGAGCACTTGAGAATTTCATATAATTGGCTTTAAGCTTGACTCTCGTCAAGTATTCAGATTCGTTTAAATATTTCTTCCCTCATGCGCATACTTCAACCAACACAAGTCCATTATATGAGATAAGAGAGCCAGGCACAGACCTCATACCAAGCACATTGGGTGAATAAGAAACTCATCTACAGGTAGACAATTCATGAGCATGGAATCTCGTGTGCTTGAGAAAAAACCTTCACGGAGTAGATTCTAGAAAACATATTCTGTTGTATTTTCTTCGTCCTTCACTTGGCATTGAACCTCCATAACTATTAATTGTCTTAAAAACAGTTAGTTCTCGATGTTCCCAGAGAAGAACTCATCAAACAACAAAAGATGAATTTCTCGTTTGTCCCGGGATAGAAAACTTGTATTGAATGAGCACTTATACGACTCAGAAACC
>CAJNOQ010000989.1:0-38001 GCA_905250885.1 Didymodactylos carnosus | reverse complement strand
CATAGATCAATTCCATTTTTCGTGCTCATTCTCAAAAAAGCTATTTTTTGATACATCTGCGTGCAAAATATGCCGTTGAACTTTCGACAAAAGAAAATGTCGTAGAAATATGCTGAAAGTTATTCGAATGAATTTTTCGTGTTGATTACGTGTATGAGCTTTTCATGCTTATTTGTGATTGCTTAGACCTCTACAATGACGATTTAACGGTGAATTTCCCTACTTTTTGAGGTATTTCCAAACTGTAGCCATGTTCTGCATCTTTTCTTGAATTTTTAAGGTCATATCTGGGATGAGCACGAAAAATGGAATTGATCTATGTATCTAACTCAATGGATTAAGTCTTGGTTGTACTGGAAAGCGGTCACCAAGTGACGAAAAATTTGTGTTTTTCGCCAAGTTTTCACTTTTTAGCGAATTCTTATGCAAAACTCGGTTTTATATATTGTATTTTACATGACATAGATAGAAAAATCATTTTTACACACGACTGAATGTGTTTTCTTCTTCCAAACTTAGTTCCTGAATTGGCTGGCGGTCAAAATCGTAGGACGGGCAAAACAACCACCTGTCAAAAAAAGTTGTTTTTTCATTTCCAAGAAACTTTTTGTA
This sequence comes from Didymodactylos carnosus, assembly GCA_905250885.1. Classification (NCBI taxonomy): domain Eukaryota; kingdom Metazoa; phylum Rotifera; class Eurotatoria; order Philodinida; family Philodinidae; genus Didymodactylos; species Didymodactylos carnosus. The sequence continues at coordinate 37,389 of CAJNOQ010000989.1, read as the reverse complement.
CAAAACGAATCTAATATTCGTAATCAGCATGAAATTCTGCATCGAATGATATATAATTCAAATAAATCGAAAAGTAAAACTTTTTCCATGTTTCAAAGAATAGGGGGCAGAAATTTTTCGAAAAAAATGAAAATCGATTTTCGAGAGAAAAAAATACTTCATTTTACTCAGAATTCGATGCTGATTCCGAATATACAATTATTTTTTGAAAATAGTGTGGTCGAAAGAAATGGCCTTATACGCAACTAGTTCTATATTCCACTTATTCATATTTTTATCAGTTAGTGTAGAATCAGAGATATAGAAAGCGAAAAGAAAAGTCGAGTAAATTCATAATATTATTACCGTCCTTCCAAAAAATTTGCTTCGTCGAAATCGTTTAAGTGCCATAGAGATGAAACATGTTCCAAGTAAAATGATGAGCGATAATAATGCTTTGTTTGGTAGTTGTGGAATATTGTAGAAATTTTTCTGATTTAATTTCGTAAAATCTTTTAACGATTCATGCGATAAACAATCGTTACAAGCATATCTTAACGGATTATATAGATTTGTCACATTAGTGGTAAAAAATGATAATGGCGTAGTAGTGGATAATTGGTCTAATGAAGAAGATATCACATCTAGTGTCAAAGTTGTTTTATTGTACAAAAATGATTGTGATTTATTGCAAGAGCAATAAAGTGGATAATTATCGTATTTTCCCAATACGGGATTCTCCTTGAAAATCTATGAATTAAAAATTATTCGTAGAAAAAAAATTGATTTTCAGTATAGTATACACTTACTTTGTGTAATTTTTTAAATGGTTCATACAGATAGACAAGAGCAATAATAAAAGCAAATATTTCCTCAGTAAAACGTGTAACATGTCGAATCATAAAACTTCCTTCAAATGCCACGAGTACAATAATAAAAAATGTTGTCCAAAGGCTTACACAACATCGAACAGTCCAAAAATCACAATTTAATGATTTACAAAGCTTGAATAATAACAAAAAGAACGTCTGACCAGTTGAATTAGGAGTCATCAAATACTCACGTCATAAACCATTTCTTCGAACACTAGAAATGGTCCAGTCGGTCCTAGAATCAGTAGTGGTTGACCACTGAATAGTCCAAATAGTAAACCGTTCAGAGATGATGCCAATAGCATTTCATTCACACCCAATTTATTATTTGTTTTATCAGCTAAAACCGAAAGAGTTTTTGCCTGTTTTCTTAAACATAGTTTAAATAAATTACCGATGATTCCCCCAAACGTCAGCGCCGGAGCTAGACAAGCAATAAGCATGAACACTAAGCTAACTATGCAATGTAATCCAAATGCGTCAAATATATCCGATTTATAGTGTCGATATCGTCGACGCATTTCTCGCCATACACCACCAAATATGTAACCACTTCGAATAAATGGATCATCATCTTGTTTTTCTTTATCACCGCTCAGGTGAGCTAAAGACAAAGAATTTCGTAGTTTGTTCTATGTACCATTTCTGTTTAGAATAAGTTAGTAGTGGCGCGTGAGTATTTTCAGTAGATAAGAATTACCGCAAACTATTCGGAAGCTTTCAGACAGCAATAGCCACCTATTACTATTTATTACCTATTCAAAGTTATCTTTTTGGATTTCCGCTAAAACCTGTTAGACATAATGAAAGTATTGCATATTCCACTACAACATGCTCTACTTCATCTTAAAAAGTCATTAATTAACCTACGATTTTTTGCAGAAAAATGGACAAATATTAAACTAGTAGGTTCCGGCTGCAGATTAGCTAGATCGCACCCGGTCAAAACTTGTAAACCAGAATTGGATTCAGGACTCCGGAAAAAATCATCGTAAAAGACAGCTGTCAGAGCAAGTGTAATGTAAAGATATTTAGTGAAGAGGCAAAATTATGTAGTCTATTTAGTCCACTTGTTGGCGTCGCCACTGCACTAAGAAGCAACTATTATATTTCCTTCTTATTCATTGTATTTATTCATCCATTAAACAGTACTTACAGTGGTCAGACGTTTTGTCAGCAGCATCATTTTGTGAATGACTTCGTGTATAATATTTTTTTGCCTGAATTTTCCTCAATTTAGCCGTTTCAATAACAGGCAATAGTAACTCTTTATCAAAATCACCTGGTGGCAGTACGATCGAATCGGATAAAAAATCATTGATTCCATTTAAAAGATCTCGTCTATCCATGGCTCGATATGCTGTATCTCGGAATTCCTAGAAAATTTTAAAAGAAGTAGAGTCCCTTAATCTTCTGTTTTGCAGACTTACTCGAGTACTAAACAATGTACTGAGAGATCGTCCAATTTCTATATACTCTTCGACAGGACCAATTAAGAGAAACATAAACTTCACTGGTAATGGTACTTCGGTAATTTCATCTATACAATAAAACCGTTCGAACACAAAAATATCATTACATTTTTAGACACTCTTACCCATCATAAATCCTTTGGATAAGCGGACAAAAGCCATAATTGGCCTTGTTAAATTCCTCATACTTCCAATTAACACTTCAACACATTCAGCACTTTCTGGTATTCGTTTCATAAGATCAGACTATAAAAAGACTATTGATTATTAAGATCGCATACACGATTAGATAAGCGTACTTTGTAAGCTGGTTGATCTCTATTTTTTCGATCTAATCTTCCCATATGAGCTTGTGATGGTCGATGTTGTTGGATGGGTAGAGGTGATTGTTGTTGCTCTTGATTAATCTTTTCACTACTGCCATGAAGTTCTTCTTCATCAAGTTTACAATTTTTTATATGGACATTTGTCACAACGGATTCATCAATATTATCATATTTCACAACCGTGCTTTTGAAATTCTTGTTTAATTCGCCATTTGGTTTCAGTTCAAATGAGCTCATTCGACGTGGACCATCGCAATGGATAATATCATTCTACAATCAATTATAGATTGTTAACAGTTCAAATTACTGTCACAAAATATTTACCTTTCTGAATGCTAAACTTGATCGTCGTGCTGATGATTGGGGAAAGTCAATTGCAGATGATCGTCTACGAAATGCTGAAAACGAATGAGATTCTGGATGTTTATGGTCTACTATCAATGCTTTATGTAATTCATCTTTAACATCTTTGTTCAATTGCCCATTTTCAATAGCATCATTAATTATTGAATCATAAATACATTCGATATCTTGTTCTTCAAGATCCAACAATACCGTTCCTATGAACATTAATAAAATGATGAATGATTTGGTGATAACTGAATAAAACTTACCATATTGAAGACCACGCCTTAATTCAAGTAAACTATGAAATGATAGACATCCGACACGTGGTGCTTGCCATTTTTCTAATTCTTTATCATATTCTTCTTCATATCGAATCCACCTAGATAATGATTAAAAAAAAGTAGCAGAGAAGAGTACTGAAGAAGAGATTCATTTACTTTCATAACAAACCTTGCACATTCATGCCAATGATAATCATTGTTTTCATCCAGTCGTAACTCTTGTAATTCAATAAATAATTCCCTTGGTGTATGATCAACAGACTTAACCAAAACGCAAACTATATTATTGATTTTTAATATTTTCATTCTTCTCATATACCTGTCGACCAGTATGCGCCCGTTTATAACTCGCTCGATGTCCAGACAGTGTTCTTCTTTTAGGTGGAAGACCACCAGGTGGCAATAGAGAACTTGCATTTGATGATGTATTCGGTAATATCGGTGAGCCAGGACATGAATTTGGTGATGAAATTTCTAATAAATAAAAAAAAGATAGTAGAATACGAAAAGAATAACGTATGAAACTGTACCTAAGATGAATTAAATAGACTTTAAACAAATGTATGAGGCATACCTTTTAAACTTATGTTATCCATGTTAATAGGAAATGAAAATTTCGTTTTCGTTTTTTCCTGTTTCGTTCGATTGCCTTCGGACGATAGAAGTTCCTCATCTGTGGAAACGACGATAAGCGGCACACTGTTACAACTAAAATCAGAACAATAACAACAACGATGGTGTTCATATGCAATACTTGAGAAAAAGAGATCGATTCGACGCAAACATCCGGATGAGAAATGTATTAGTATAAAAGTTTCGTTTATATACTCCTCTTTTTCATTTAAAGAAAGAAGAACATTTTTGTTATCATCGTTCGCAAGAGTATGAGCTTCATTGTCAATACATGTTATATATATATATATATATATATATATATACAGAGAGAGATAGAGAGAAGTTTCACGAATCTATCATTTTTATTTTTTTCAACATCCGTTAGTACTTGTACGGATTTGATCTAGTTTTAGATTATAAACGCATCAACAAAAAAAGACTAATAATATGTGTTGTGTATATGTTTTTAAATCAATTTTGTCGTATTCTTCTGTCCGAGATCAAGTGGTTTAAATACATTAAGTTCAGAATAAGAAAAGAGTCTTTGAATAATAGCAACCACATGTACAATTCTCATTTGATTCAAACAAAACTTGTTTTTTTTTCCCATTTCAGTCCATAAGATTATCTAAGCTGATATTAATTATTAGCATCTTGGAACAACGAAAGCACAAAAAAAACCTTCTCAGCTATTGTTTGTATATTATATTCTATCGTCGAATGTGAGAGAAAAATTGTCTCCTTATTCTACACTGTTAATTGTTTATTGGCAGAAATGTTAACCGCTCTTGTGAAAAATTTTAAAAATTTTCGTTGTTTTGGCCGCTTATGCTTCAATTAACATCTCTATTTAGTAATGATAATCCAATAACTTATGAAGAAAACATGCTCAAAAAAAAAATCTTTACACAGTTAGTTATAAAAGGAAAAAACAAGGAAAAATTATCAAAAATATCAATATCATACTCTTGATCAGCTCTAACAATCATAAGATACCTCTTTTTTCTATCACCCGTGTTTCACTACCACAATCTAACACAAAGAACTACAGAAAGAAACCTTATTTCTATTGATAATCATAGAATCCCAAATGAGTAACAAAAATTAATGCTTATAGAACAGTAAGAAAGTAGTGAATGAAAGCTCGACTTAATGATGCTACTGAACTTGAGACGACTTATCTATCTAGTATATTGATCATGTGTAGTTCGTTCTATGCGTATTCTAAATATGATTTGGCATGCAATCGATGGAGAAATAGAGAGTCGATTATATAGATTAACTTGTGGTAACAAAAAATAAATAAAAATGAAATGAAATTACATGAGTTAATCGTGTCTGGCACATGCTTTTTTATGATTTATGAAAAATATATATATATTGATATAGATACATTAGCAATAAATCAAACACAATTCTTTTCTAGCAATAGATCTACAAGGGCAAGAGAATAAGGGAGAAAAAGGGGAAAAAAGAGATTCTTTTTCATCCTTTTTTATGTTCTTACAAGGGAAAATAAAAAACAAAGTGAATCCGTTAACAAACCAATTGATTTTGTTAGAAATATTAGAAAAGAAGTTGTCGTCAATCTAATTACAATATTATCATGATCAAAGTTTGTGAGCAGAGAGAAAAAAGAAAAATATTTAGTATGAAATACTAAATACTCAATATGTGAGTCAACTGTATGACATGCATATGTTAAATATTTGCTTTTATTGTCAAATAGACTGACTAATAGAGAACTTATTGCTATCAGATTAAAAGAGATAAAGAATCTGTTCTTAAACAAAAATTGTTTGTAACAATATTTCATCTATAATGATAAGTATATAAATCAGAAATGGTCTCTTTTTTTAAATTTCGATTCTCTTAGTCATCAGAAGAATATTGTTCAGAATAACGGGTGGTGTTGCATGCAAAAACTGAGCAAGTTCTACATCAGCTTCTAAAATGTTGAGACATCTCAAAACCATTATTTCTGCACTAAACTTGTAGCATATACAAATATACAAAATAAAAACTAATTTATTGGCAGCTAAACGAATTTTAACTTGCTTACAGTCTTTCATATATCAGTACGGTCTTTGTTTTCATATAAATCATATAAAATTGAAAAACAATGAATTTTGTGTCTGAGGATGTTTGCTGTATTCTATTGTCTCACATGAGAATAAAACAAATATTCTATAAAGACACTGTTGTAAAATGTCATATGAATTATCGGTGCACTGAATAACTGACATGTATATTCTACAAAATTATCCTCTTCGCTGGATCTGAAAAATCATGATAGCTTTGAACTTCAAGATTTACGTACTTATAGCTCTTATTAATAGTGATCACTCAACAAGTTTCAATTTCATTGATGGGATGGTTCATGCGATATTAGTATACCATTTTTTTAATAAAATGCTCATAATTGCTGATCCAAGAGAAGCAGACACACTATTTAACAATATATGCTAGCGGAAATCCATTAGAAATGAGTAGACAGACATTCATGTAGTATAAGTACGAAAACGAGCTAGAAAAACAAAGAGTTATTTTTTTTTGCATCAAGTGTACATCATAATTACGCTAAAACGTAGATCTATGATTGATCCAAGGAGTAGGTAAAATTTAGCCAGTGAAGTCAGGTCCATTTGGGTACTCTTGTGTTATATTTTCTGTTAGTAGTAAAAAGGGCTGCGATTTGATGAAGAAATGAATTTCTTCAGATTTACAAACTCACAGCAGAATAAACAATTCAAAGCGTTGTAGTCATTTCTATACCGAATAACAGCACTACTAGACCTTTAAACTTTGTGTAAATAAGTTTTAGATTTTGCAGAGTATTTAGTAAAAGTACAACATAAAAAACAATAACACTGGTACGCGAGAAGGCTTATGAAAGTTTTTTGAAAAAGGATTTCAGATTTCAAAAGTTATTGATCATTACACAATATCTGAAGTTCAATAACGATTAACGTTCAACCCATCATATTAATGCTAAAAATAGGAGAGAGCTACAGCGACATTTTGAGAAAAAATAAAATGTCTACTTTTCTTGGATCAGGAATTACAGACTAAGTATTTTACAAAAAAAAAATGAAATACCCATATTTCATAAATCAAATAAGCTTGATTAACATGTAATTCTTAAAGGTCAAATTCATTTCATAATCAGCAAAAATAAAGTCATGTTACCTATGTATGTTCCCAAACTTGACTAAGAACTATTTTTTTTTAAATTGAGTAAAAACAGATGGAAAGAGACAATTCCCGGTCGTTAGGTAAACGTAACGTAATTCAAATATTAATTACTGGTTACACACATCTATAATTGACGATTTTTTTTTGAAATTATAACTATAACTGCTATCATTCAGAAAACTAGGATTTTTCCACTTCTATAGAGAAATCTACAGACGACATAAGGCGTATAATTTTTGTGTATTTCCTTGAACATAAGTTTTCTACAAGAAAAAATAAACTCCCAGGAAATTGTCTGATTTTCCACTGAATTTATTCGACATTAAAAAGAAAGAAAGAAAAACCGGACGAATGATGAATTTTATGTGGAACAACATGAATAAAAATGATTACACAATTAGTACCATATTTCAATAATCAATTCAAACCATAATTTCTACGGTAGATATCTATTATAAATCATCATAATCGATTGTCTCGATCGTCTGATTATCGCATATAAGAAAATTGAAAAACCTACCATCTGAAACTAACCAACTTGAATATTATTTTATATTATTTTGTTTTCTCTGTTGTTGTTTTTTGTACAATGAATATCATAAGAAAAAAAAAATTTTTTTTATATAAAGAATTGTTTAGATTTATTTTATATTTCTTCTTCTTTTAGTTTTTCTTCTTCTTCTCTTCTCTCTATTTCCTCTCTTTTCTTTTTCTTGACATTTCTAATTATATATCTCCTATATAACGATAGAATATGTTTTACTTTTTTGTCTCATTTCTATATTTGATTATTTTCTCTATTAAAGATGAAATTATCTTACAAGTTCATTTTACCGGAACGAAAATACATACATTATTTATTTGATTTTTAAATGCATCTTTCTCTTTTATTGTCTTAGATTCTTTTAAAATAAAGTGTTTTGAGATATTAAAACTTATTAAGCAATAGTCATGAAAGTTAATAAAAAATAAAAAATAAAAATTTAAACATCCATTAATAGTAACACTATAATGTTGATATTGCTTCAGGGGGAAAGATGACTATATTTTTTTTTTATACAAGTATAGTGTAAAAACATCTTTTGATTCTATTCATCTGTTGTGTATGTATGTCATATATTATTTTCTGTTGTTTCTATGGTATATTAGCAAAAAAAAAAAAAAAAAAAAAAAACCAAAACAAAAAAAAATACTTACTGATATTTCTCTCATCAACTATAGAGACACAGACTATTTATCTTCTTTTTTTAATAATTTTTTTATTATTTATTACAATTGAATGCTTGTTTTTCTTCAAGAATATAAAACAATCATATTCATCATGAATATATAGTATATAAATATATATGTAGAAAGAGAGATAAAGATAGAGATAATGCACGCGATATAATATAAATTTATAAATAATCTGATCGGTACTACTTACTTGTTTATTGTTGATAATACTTCAAGACTTTCTTCCGTTGTTGTATCATTTGTTTCAACGGATATGTGTCGAGAACGATCTGAACTATCTTCCCGTTCTTCTAAAATTAAGTAATAAACATATTTTATTGAGTGAAAAGCCTTCTTAAAAACTGTTAAATGCTTAGTTATTTTAATGAAGGACAACATAGATTTTGAAAATTATCAAAAAACATAAAAATAAAATCAAAGAAGCAAGTGACAATTTGAAACAAAAAATTTATTTGTTATTGAACTTGAATAGATGGTTAGCATCTATTTGAAAGAGAAAAAAAAAGAAATTATTGAGGTAAAAAGTGGGTAAACTGGATTTTTCATTGTAGAATAATGCTGAATTCTTAATCATATCGTTCTGTCATAATTATTCGATATAAAAAACAGAAGATGTTAAATAACTAACTCGTTTAAAAAAATTAAAAAGGAAAGATGATGTAAACACGATTAGGAGAAGAATCATCAATCCGTTTCCGAACAAATAATAGTGCTGTCAAAATATTGCATAATAGAGACAAATCATTTTACGTTTATCGTCTTTCTTTAATATCAGTTTAGCATAATTTATAAAAATTTATAAAATAAAAAAAGATAAAACAAACATTTGACACTGAATATCAATTCAGTTCTGTTAATCTGTTTGTTATTATATTACGTATTTACATACCATATTTAGAAATTAGTCGTTTCCAACAGGTCATTATTTAACATCAAAATCTAATTAAAACTGAATAAAAAGAAGATATTATAATAAAAATATCTTTCTACTTTTTTGATTTATAAATTATTCGTATCTGTATTTAATATTGGTAATATTCTTATACTAAAAAGTTTTCCTATCCTTTTTTCAATAATCAATTGGTATATAAACATATGCTTTCGACTGATACGCTGGCCAATATTATCTTATGATAGTACAACATCGAAAACAAGTCGGCTTCACTTGTATAAGCATATAATTTTTATATAAATATATTTGTTGCGTAAATAGTAAATAATCAAAATACAGCAAGCCTATAACACATAGAGATATATCTACCTAGCATTTGTGATAAACCATAATTATACACACATAAATATTTTGATCTCATCATACTAGATGTTGCCGATTTATAGAAAAAAAGTATGGAAAAATAATTCTATGATGTTGTATATTATAACTAAATTTTTATTCTAGTCAACTATTATGAAATGTCAAAATAATCTCAAAATTCATGTGAAAAAAATCAAGCATATGCACTGGTCTAATTATTTATTAATCTCTATTTTTCATTGATCCAGTAAATATATTTTACTATTTGTGTGTGCGTGTGTCACAGCAATATCCTGAAGCCATCGTACTCTCTGAAATTGAAAGATAACCACCACTATTTGCCCCCTTTCCTTTCCCATTACGTCTTTTCATTATCAAGATTATGGATTCAAATATCGTACTCTCTGTCGAATGGATAAATATCCTTTGGCATCTCAGAGAGAAAAAAAATTGACAATAAAAATCAAAGCATGAGTGGAATCATATTTCTACAATCGTTTCCTTTGAGGAATGATTACAGTGTTTCCTGGTAAATCATGACTTTGTTACATATTTTTATTTATGTATACAATGTAAAAACCCAATCAATTTTGAAGAGAAAAAAAATCTCTATTTCGTACAAATTTGTATCAATCGATTGTTATTTGAAGAAATGACGTGCCGTCATTATATGATAGATCAAACATTTGAGATGCACACATATTTATTTTTAAAAATTCTACCGTCATTTTTTCTAGTCTAAATCGAGCATGTATCATGATATTACTTTAATAGCCAATTTTAACTCTTCATAATGATATTTAAACTGTTTGTCTCATTATACCAACAACGTATACGGAGTCAAAGAAATATCGCTTCTGAAGTGTGTAATTAGTGACGTCATTATTGTGAGACTTAGGATGACGCACTTGTTTAGAATATCTGAGAAATTCGAAATATACTGAAATTATATTGACAGTCGATCTCACTCGTTTTTGAATGCAAAGTCTTTGTCATATTACTATTATTGTTGACATTAGTATAATTATTCTTATCATTCTCTTTTTAACAGTAGCAGTTGTATTAGTCATTAAACGACATTTGAGGCAGAAGATTGAAGGTCGTTTGGTTATTCTAATGTCTAATTTCAATAATTAACTTAAATCATTTCTCTCTTTTCCATTTAATCGAGAGGAGAAAAATAATATATTGTCGATAAGAGGGATCTTTTTCTTAGATATTCTGCTAATAGCATTCGATTCTACACTATACTTTTGAATAAAATTATATAAAAAAAAAGGATGTAAATGTACATGTGATTTCTTTCTCTCTATACAATATTTTGCAAATATTGTTTATATTTTTGATAGAAAAATATTACTTTAACGATTAAAATATTCTATCTTGAAAAACAATAATGTTATTATTAACTCTTAGTCTATCGTTTTAAAAGAAATTACATATATCTGAAGTCATTGTAATACTTCTCTTGTGAAAGAACTAGTGAAAATGTTCATAACTGGTAAGAAAAACCAATTCATTAATTTAAAATATTTTTTATTTATTGTATTTTATATATTTTAATGAATAAATAATGAATTTTTCTTTTAATTATTTAAAATTTAAAATTGCTATTTTAATAAAAAATCTTAGTCAACGTGATGTATACCATATAATTTAATATATCACTATGTTAATTTACCTTCAGTGATAAAATCTTCAAATACGTCATTATCTCCAAAAAATCTACTAAATATCGTTGATTTAAAGTGATGATGATAATGTTTCATTTGCATTTTTCCATCAAAATAAGATGTAAAATAGAACGTGTGTAATAACAACAACAGAAATATTTTTTTAAAAAGAAAAAGGATGTATATGAAAGATATGTGGTAAGACTGAAATGGTAAATAGTAAATGGAATTATATGGAGGAAGTACTTTTTTTTTTTGTTTGATTTTGTAAGAAGATTTTCTTTAATATTTCACTGTGTGTTATTTTTTGAACAATAAAACACGTTTAGTCATGTATGGACAAAAAATATTTTACAATAATCTGCTTTTTATGTTTGGATTAAGTCAATCATATTTAATATATTTATTTTTTTTGTTAAAATAATTACTTTTTTGGACGACTCTATAGATGTCTACTAATGCATAAGAGATAGGCTCATACAAATATTATGTTGGAATGCTTCCTTTCTATTCTTTTATAATGCACGACATATTAACGAAAAAAGCATTTAGTTATTACTTTAGATATAACTTCTCAAACATGAAATCCGGTATAAATCTTTAGCTTTTAAAAAATGAAATAAATAATGGAAAACTGTGTTAATGATGATGTTTTTCTGCTTTACGACTTAATAGTGTATCTATCTCATAATCAGAAAAAGTTGATATGGTCAAATTCATACCTTGCAGGCACTAATTTAAAAAGCATCATATTTAATCCCTCTAAGCAACAAATATAATAATAATAAGACAATTTCTTCAAGTAACTCAAGTAGAAGTGCAATGATATATTATCCTAAACCAATGTTAAAATACAAAATATTTTTCAATTAATTGATAAATCATAAAATCGTTAAAGAATGATAAATTATATTTATTACAACAAAGAATAGTCAACATACACATTGGATATTGTTTTAGTTTAAGTAATTATCTAAAACAAAAAAAAATATTTTTTCACATGTAATTGTTTCGATGATCAAAATCAATCGCTTTTATTATCCATAAATTAGTTTATATCAATCCATTTGAATGTTATGGTTTCAAACAAAGAGAAAATTTCATGAGGTTAATTATATCTTCTAATATTTTGCACACTCGGCTTATAACGAGATACTCTGTAAATCACAAAACTATAAGATAGATTAGATTATCGAGCTTTGTTATTACAAAAAATTTACGTTAGTTTAGAATGATATAGTGGAACTTGCCCTAAGAGTCTGGAGAATTGACGAATCAAAGTTTATATCGTTCAGCTTTATTATCAACTAATTTAATGCATTATATTATTACGATGAGTTTCATATTTTCGCCCCCAGCAGTTGCTTTTATAAGATTATTTGTTAGAGACACTATTTGAAAACAATAACAGCATGTATAACATGAAAACATGTATATTATTATCAACAAATATTTCAAGTTTTCTCATTCAAAAACACAATGAATCGGCACTGAATATTTTGATTTATTGGTTTCAAAACTAAGTGAACTCTTTTTTTTGCAAAAAGAAAAGGGATTCCAGTTCCATCTCTATATTCAATTATCAGACATTTGGTAAAAATAATATTACTAAAAATAAAGACTATGTTTTCTCACCAACAGATGAACGTCAAACAGCGGCTTGTCCGCAAATAACGCGACGGCACATTCTCAACGCTCATGTTTATTTTCTCCAGTAGGGCTGATTTTCACAATTATGGTTTTTGGAAAAACTGATGATTTTTTTGGTAAAGATCATTAGATATTTAGACTGGTCTCCAAAAGTGAAGAAAACAAACCGACAATCATAGCGAAAGATGAGAGTGAGTCCCTCCCTGATATTCGCCACCATGAAAGAAAACGGGAAGTGAGCTGAAGATCTGAACATCTATGTGTCTGTACATCTAGATGTCTGAAGAACTGAAGATCTTAACATTTTCTCTAAATGTAGCCAATATTAATATGAATGTCCAATAGAGAATTTCTATCTATAGTATAGAGCTTTTAAAATTTGGGATCGAAATTTTGATCAGAGTTACGGTAATGCGATGACTATTTTGGTAACATGGTAAAATATAGGCTTCAGTTCTTAAAATCTAATGAGATACCGGTACTGTCTTGCAGTTCAACTAGTTATTGAAAATAGAACCATTTCTTCAGTTGTTTTATGTTAAAATTAACTTACAACTATTGGTGTCAACAATAATATTAACGCTTCTTTGCCTATAGATTTGCTCAATAACCATCAAAAAGGCGTGAGTATGTGCAGATATGTTGGGTTGCCACATTGTTCTCTCTAACTTAATTTATGAATATCCTGTAGTTTAGTATTGTATATGAGCAACATTGTTCTATTCTAAATTTGTTTACACACTCTCGTTTTTTGTAATATTTTCTTAAAAGACCATAGTTTTTGAAAAAAGTAGTTTTAGTGTAAGAAGGTGAGTCTCTGGAGCTGATTTTCCGTCATTTCTTCACAAGCGTTTATACAACGAAATTTTTCTACAGCAGTAATGGTGATTTAGTTACAGAATGGTCTGATGAGTATAGTCGGTGCAAAACATCATGCGATGTTTGTGCACAGTAGAGATTGTCTCTGCTTCTCTGCATTTTAGGAAAGTCGAGAGTAATGAAGAACAGAAACAAGAAGAAGAGTCAAGCAACAATGAACACGGTTTAATGTGTTGTTAGAGGATGACGACGACGATGAACCACAAAATCATCGGAAAAACTTGTGCTCGATTATGAGTCCTTCAAATTAAAACTGTCAATGAAAATGAATTCAATTTTATTACTCATCGGCGTTGAGGTATCTGTCAATGAGCTCGATTTAAATTCACCACCAATTACAAATAAAAGTTATAATGCAAAATACAGTTATTACAAGTGAGAATTCTGTTTGGCAATCAGGATACACCGATCACCATTGTCTGTCAACAAGAAACTATGACTTTACTCGCTAATTGTTAATGTATTAGAAACCCTGTTAGTATTCTGTCGATTGCATTATTTCTTATTCTCATTTATACAAACTGTCAAGAACATTCCAGCAGTAGAAAATCATCGTTATCATCACAAATAATATCTAACACTGTCATTATCATTACCATCATTATCACTGGATAAAAAAATATTATTCAAAAGTAGAAAAAGTTTCGTGAATCAGCATAAAATTCAAACGCTGTTACAGTAGTTAGAATACGTAAGATGAACTTGAAGATGAAAGTTTCGACTTTGGTTCATTTGCTAATAATTTCGTTATTGATATGAAATGGCGGTGTATAAATTACAACGAGGTATATTGTGAGGCTTTTATCCCTTCTTTTGACTAGACAACAGAATGTAACGAAGAGCATGTATCTCTTTCATGTATTTTGAAAACAAAGATCAACAATAGCAAGAAAAGTCATTTGAATCATTGATGTCAGTTGTTGGTGAACTGGTTACCACAGGAGGAGAAGGAGAGAGTAAGATACACAGTCGCATTTTTGGCTTAGGCAGGTGGACATTTGGCTTTTTTGGTCAAAAATGGGCTTTTTTTATAAAAACCACTTTTGACCATCCCAGCTCAATTTTTTCTCAGATCAAAACTCATTTTATAAAACATTTAATGCAGATTGATGTGTTGATTTCAAATATCGCCGTGGTCTCTCGTAAAAGTGTTCCGTGTCGAAGCAACCTAGATTTTGGAAACCGAACGAATAGCCTAAAGAGTTTAGATTCAGAATCTACAGGGTGTCCCAAAAGTCCGGCGAGAAAAGTTTTTTTAATAACTCCGTCATTTCTTAGCCAAACTTCAAGATTGTGCTTTTGTTTGATAGAAAAACGTTCCAAGTTTTATTTCGTACGATTGGAAACTCTTGTTAATATTTGAAAACATGTATGGGTTTATTATAGTGAAATTCAGATATTTTGGGATTCGTTTTTAATAAATTATGTGCTGCAAAACTTTTTGAAAAGAACATAAATAGTATCTAATATTAAAATAAAGTACATGATGACGGCTTTCACATAATGAAATAAGAATTTGCTTTTGTTTAAAAATGATCGGTTGGTGTGGATTTCTTTAGCCATTGTTATTCCATACTAGCATCTGGAAAAGTGCAAAAAAGTAATAAAAGCATTTTTCAGATAAAGTTAACTAATGAAAGGAAAAACTACTAGTGGAATTCTATAGAAAGAAGGTAGCCTTATAAACTGGAATAGTTTGAAAGTCTGTAAAAGGTTGTATCAGGCTATTGCAGAAGTCGCAATCCCTAGATCATGCTAATATGGAGAAATAAACTTCTTGTGGCAAAATTTTAAGCTGGACAAAATATTTGAATGTGTGGGATTGTAGAGCAACCTGAGTTCTACGAAATGAGACGTAATGCGACTCTGACAAAGATTCCATTTAATTATGACAAACTCAACAATCTTTACGCACTATTACAAGTACTTGAACAGAAAACATATGTTGTAAGTTTTATTATTTTTCCGTACTGATCCTTTTTTACACAAAAATTTCCAATCGTATGAAATAAAACTTGGAACGTTTCTCTATCAAACAAAAAGACGATCTTGAAGTTTGATTAAGAAATGGCAGAATTATTAAGATTTTTTTCCCCGTCGGACCTTTGGGACACCCTGTATATTGCTTTTATTTATAACTTTGTCTTTGTTAATAAAAAAATAATTTGTATCACGTCCATCTGTCTTCATACTATTATTTCGCTTAGTATTTTCCGACCACCCTTATCAATTAGAACAAAACGTTTTATGGCAATAAATAGCCCATATATCTGAATTGATTGGAATTCTATATATCTCTTAATTCATTTGGAAAAAGCTCACTTTCAATTTTTTGCCAAAAGTCCGCCCGAATGCTCACTGCGCAACAATGAACAAAACACATATTACTACGAATGATTTCATTATCTGATATGAAAACATGTCACCGTCATCAGTGTGATGATCATGTAAAGAAAAACTAATTGATGATCATATCAGAACAATCATTATATGAAGAAGACGACAATGCTGAAAATGTATGCTTGTGTTAATGCGAATACACAAAATTATATTTTCATATTTCAATGATAGATTCATCAGATTCAGTCCCGATTCGTCGACACTCACTCTCACACCGCCCCTCCCGCCTTTGAAATTCTTTGATGTATATTCTTTGAAGTGTCCGATTTGTCGACGAATCGGGACGATACCATTCATCATTTTCATCAGCGGATTAAAAAAAAACTAATTTTATAGTAGGTATGCATCGATTAATAATCGATGTTAGGGTATTCGAGAAAATCGTTCTAAATCGATGATAAAATATCTCTTAGAGCTGTCAAATGTCTCTTTTTGTAGAGAAATATTTGCTCCACAAAACTGAAGCGTTAGAAAATTTTTATAATTGATTCGGAAAACAATTTTTCCGAATACCCTAACATCGATTATTAATCGATGCATATCTAGTTTATAGTCAAAATCGTTCAAAAATGTCATTATTACTTTAGAAGGAAACTTTTATTTAACTCTCTTTAATTAATACCATAAAACTTTGAAAAACACATACGTTTTATTTTTTAAAAATCAATTAATCGTCGTTGTAGTTTTTTATTGTACAATGATGGATAGTGTGTTTGAATATATTGATCCAAATTATGATTATTATATATGTCTTTCTCTCCATTAAATGGTAATTCATCTTGATATAATGATGATGGTAATGCGGATAATTTTTCACTAGTTACACCATTATTTTTCATTAATTCATCGATCATATCATACCATGAATAATGACTACGGTTTATATCAAGTAACGGACTACATTTACTCGTTTGTAACCAACATGATATTAATAAAAAGACAAAGACAATATAAAGACGATTAAAATGTAACATTGTTATCTTTAATATGAACGATAGCTTGATTGAGGGTGATAAGCAATGATTTCTTTTTTATCTAAATGACGGTTGAGATTTATTCTAGAAAACTGAGAAAAAAAGTTAAGATGTAAAACTGCAGAGTTGATAAACGGTAAAAACAAAAGATGGAAAAATAAAAAGAGGCAATTGCTTCTTATAGATAGAGATCAAATTCTACTGAGAATTGTCAATTGAACACAATATGTCATCATTTTTCATTTTCATCTTTGTATAACTAAATTAATAATTTTGCGTAAATACAATAGACTGTTTCAAATAGCGTGCACACAATAAAATTAATTGATTATCATGGGGTGTTGAGTTTTTAGACCATTCACCTGAAACATGATAGTAATTAAAATTCAACGATGAGAAGGATGGGGGCTCAGAAGGTAAATTGGCCCACTAAGATTTTATGGCATCCAATGGTTCAGTTTTCCAGAAAATGATTGCTTAGTTCATAACTGGAAATTCTCGAGTGAGATTAGGATAGAAGAAAAGGAACGCAAAGTACAAAACAACACACTGCATAGTTGTTGGAGTCGAACACTAAACTTATGAATTTTAAAGTATAAATTTTATTTTTGGATTAAATTATTCAAAGTAAACTTGATGTGTTCGATTCTTCATCAGCTTAAAAGGTTGATACTACAAATATAAAATACTGACACATCACGTACATTTCATGCAACAGTCAGTCCATCGCGCTTAGTAATTTGACTATAATTTTTTTTTCTATCAAAGTCCTATAACTCCCAATATCAGAGTTAAATAGACAAATAAAAATTGTTAAAAAGTGATTTGATTGATATCTAGTATATTAATTATAGCCAATTTACAGGGTCTTTTCTTACTGTCCTCTCCTTTCTGAATGAGTAGTGAGTAGGGATCAGTATTTCCAATTTTTTGACACAATAGAGATAAGATAGTATGGATTTGTAACGGCTATTTTCTAGACTTGGTCCAAACCCATGGAGACAAAATTATGCACAGAATTGTAGTCCTGAGTGAACCATCACCTGTAAATAATTGTTATCTAATTATTAACGAAAAATGATGTATTTGTGATATCAGACGATGTACCATTATGAATTTTAACATATAAATACTCAGAAAAAAGGGAAGTAAAAATACCCTTTGCAGGTATTCATAATAAAATTAGTTTTATATAGGGATGCATCAAATTCAAAGTCATCAAGCTTTTACATTAATTTTAGTTGTATTAAAAGTTTAAATTTGGTGAATTCCAAGTTTTATATATTTGTTCAAGCTTATTTTTTGCCATTTTTAGAATTCAGAAATAATTCAAGTATCGTCACAACTCTCATATCTTATAAAAGAGATGAATTCAAGCAAGAATATGAATAATATCAACGAAATGACTTTAATAAATTTATCATTCTAATCTATAATATACGCTGATCAGTATAGGTACTGACGTGACTGGTGATTTTCACCTCACATTACTTGTACAATTGAACAGTTTTTATTGTTAATAACAAAATCGAAATAAAATTTATATACTGTTTAAAAGTAAACATATTTATTCTGTTACATCTTCCGACGACGTTGCGTTATGTTTCTTTATTTTACTATCGATGACAATTGTGACTGGTCCATCATTAGCTGAAAAAATAAATGACAAAGTTCATGATAATAAATAAAAACAAATTGATGTCTGTTCTACTTACCAATATTTACAAGCATTTTTGCCCCAAATATGCCATCAAAAATTTTGTCTTGTGCATAATCATGTTTCAATTTCTCTAATAATTGATTATAAAATAGACGAGATTTTTCGGCTGGCATTGAATAGTGAAAATCGGGTTTATTTCCCTTCAATGTAGCATGCAGTGTGAATTGACTAATACATAAAATACTAAGATTAAGATCTTGAACACTTTTTGACCATCTTTGATCACTAGCCTCGTCTGCATTTGACCACAAACGAATATTTAATATTTTACGACTAATATATTCAATATCTTGTTCAGTATCATCTAAACCAATACCAATTAGAACACATAGGCCACGATTAATTAAACTGACAACATCATCGCCTACTTGAACAGAAGCTGATAGTACACGTTGTATAACGGCACGCATGATATCAAAACACGCACCTAAAAAATACTATACGAGTTGAATAATGGGTAATAGTAAAACATGAAGACACTCACAGACACCTACAGACAACAAACAGATATCCACATATAGCCACTGACAGCTACACAGACAGCATAGAGACACGTACTTCTACGGACATGAGTGTGGAGAAGTGGATGTCTGCAGGTGTCTCCATGCTGTCTGTCTAGCTGTCAGTGGCTATATGTGGATGTCTGTGTGCTGTCTGTAAGTGTCTGTGGATGTCTGAGGGTGTCTTCATGTTTTACTATTACCCGTTGAATAATCTCTCTATTTTTCTTCAAAAATTTAAGGTAGCACTTCAGAATCGTTTAACAGATATTAATCGTACATAACTTTCCCTACAACAGGACTATCAGTTCTTTTTCACTTAATAAGTCATAATTAAATAGAAGTTTGTTTTATTTCATACTAAAGCAAAAATAACAACAAAAAATTAACAATTTATATTAAGATTTTTTCATTTTTCGCATAGGAAAATCATGATTTTGAGATGATTTCTGCTTTCTTCCTTGTTGCCAATTTTTAGTATCATGAGTAGAATAAAAATCCGAACCAATTTTCTTACGTCTAGATAATACTTGTATGATGACATCTGATGAATCAAATACTTTATGCAATTCTTTCCATATTCGTTTACTTGGCCAGCTCGTAATAGAGGATACAATGGTTCATCTTTGATACCATCTGATTCTTTATTAAATTAATTAAATTAAATTATTAAATTTTTTGATCTTTTTCTTGTTGATATTCATCTTGTTTTTGTTGACAATGTTTCAATAACGATTCTATATCACCAAATGTACTGATTCATCGTCGTTGTGCTCTAGGACCAAATGTTTACTTATAGGATTCAACATCAAGGATGTGAATACGTTTTTGTTTTTCATTTAATAATGTTATAGGTAATTTTGTTTGTTTCATGATAATTTGATATGAATCATTAACAATATTTTTCAACTCGGACTGGTATTTATGTAACGACGATTGTGTGACAACACGACTATTATTGAACCACTAAACAAATAAAATTGTAAGTAAATAAAACTTAATGAGTCACTCGATACGGGAAAAAAAGTTACAGATACTCATTTTTGCATAATCATTCGCGAATAAGATGCATTGAGAGCCTTACCCCTTAAAAAAAGACGAGTTTTTGTTTATCCTTTCGTTCAGGAGCAGCATGTGTGCTATGTAGATGTGCAGAGAAAAGAAAACACATAATACATATACGTTTTTCACTAATTTCTGACAAAGACGATGTGCGAGTTACCTTAATAGTTTAGGTACACTTTTGTACAATAGAGAAAACAAAAATATTAATAAAAATTCTATAATTTATTTAACAACTAAAATCAGTTAAAAACAAGAAAAATAGATAAGACAAACGATAAGAAAAGAATATGTCGTGATACTTTTCATCTAACTACATTTTTTTATTTGCCTTATAACAGGGAAAACATTTTCATTTTAAACTTTGTCAACAAAAATAATCATATTATTATTAGTGGAATGCACACGTTTGTTGCTTGAATAAACTGAGCCAAAAGGAAGTATAAATATGAACATTGCACAAACTCGTTCAAAAAACTTCTTCGGGTATATTTTGATTATCTTCCGTTATGCACACGAAAAAACAAGATTAGTAGAAAAAATAAAATATAGATATTCTTCGTCTGAAGCGTACTATGGTTTAATTACTCTGTGTAAAAAAACAGCGAGCATTTAGAAAACAAAAAAAAAAAATTTGATAAAAAAATAACTTCTTTTAACATCTGACAAAAAAAAATGTCCAGCATTTTTTCTTGTGAATTTCTTTAATAAAAATTTTAAAAAAAATTACATTTATTACGAACAGAAAAAACAAGTATATAAAATCACTTAGGATTAGACGGAATCGATATACCACATGTACTTATCTGAACTAACCCAGTTCAGCTTTCAGCTGTGCCAACATAAAGTACCGTTGCACCATTTAATGGAAGAGTTGATAGAACTCGATTTTCCGGATGAACTGGGCCTCGTAAGTTAAGCAAACTAAATAAGAAATAATGCTTGGAATCTTACTGTAACTCATATAGATTATACACCAACCTTGGAAAAACTGGGCCACATAATGAACCGAAGCAATTAGTACCGGGATTCCCTAAGGAAAATGGATTTGTTCTCGAATGTCCCGATCTATTCCAAGTATCTTTTATCTAAAATGTATAAGAAGATTAGATGATCTCATAATCTTGTCACAAAATAGTTTTTACATCTTCATTTGTTGTTACTCCTCTCATAATCAAATAGGAATGATAACCACATAATCCAAATACACTCCAAACACTAAAAAAACAGATGAGTGCTTCGATCATTGTGGCTGGTGTATCCTTGATAGCATCAATAAATGTGTTTGCTTCCTGAGATCGTAAAACAACATTTGTTACATTAAATGCAAAAATGTACAAACATAAAATGGCTAACGATAATAAAAATAAATAAAAGTAACGATAATTTCGTTTGCCTATACAATTTGCGATCCAAGGGCTATAAATAAAATAAAATAAGAATTTTGTTTTGAAAAATTATAGACATTACTTACCAGTGATGATCAAAGCAAGCTAAATGTTAAGAAAAAAAGAAATTACTATGCATGTTTTGTCAATTAATTGTCACTATTTTACAATGAACTACTATCTTGTCAGAATGGAGAGGATTATCTCTGACACTTTCAACATACTTTTGATCCATCGAATTTAGACCGTGTCCATTATTTTTACTTTAGCATCTAGCCAGTGCTTACAGAGAATAAAAATCTGTTTTATAATATTATGACTGAAATTTAGAATAATGGCGCTTTATTTATCTACTGAATAACAAAAAGTTTTATTAAATAAAAAAATTAATTTTTCAGTTTATGCCTATTCAATCGCATAAGAATTCAATGTATTTCTTATTAATCTTAATTCTTCTTTTTAATTCAATCATAACAGCCACAAAACATGATTCTGTATTAAAAATGTATGATATCGAATCTCAAGTGTCAAAACATATTTTGAACGATGATGCTCCAAACAAACGTGATCATACTAATGATGATTTAACAGCAAAAGAATACGTTCATTCATCCTCTATTCTAATAAATACTGAATCAAATCAACAAATAATATCTGATTGCTCTAATATATATTCAAATAATCCCTATTGTATTGTAAAAAATTCTATTTATGCAACAAATTTGAATGCCACTCATCTATGTTCAAAAAGTGGTAAAAATATTAAAATGACTGTTTTAAACAATAATATTCGTTTTGATTTAATAACAGAAATCATTAATAAGAATAAAAGTAATAATTCACATTATCAAATATGGATGGATGCCACACAATTTAAAAATATTAATAATAAGAAAAAAATAAAAAATAAAACAACAATAATAACGAATGATTTATCAACATTATTAGAATATCATAATTCAACTATAAATGATTTATCAAAACTAGTTGTTCAAATTGATACGACAGTGAATATTACACGTTGTCCACAATGGGATACAATAGTCAAAAATAAAACATGTTATACAATTGTATCATCGACAAAAGATATGTATTGTTTAGCGAAAAATGATTGTAATGAATTACATATGTTTATTTGTGTAAATGAAAAACAAATGAAGAATCAAATGAAAAAACAAGGTATACTATTTTTTTTCTTAATACTATTAATTTGTATAGTATTAAGTGTTGTCATATGTGCAATTATACGATATGAAAAACGAATGAGAATACAACGGCGACGACAAACATTGTTAAGTAAAGCTATATTATCAATGAATGATTTGATACTCATTGATTGAACGAAGAAAAATCCGGATACATTACACTTATGCGAGTGTATGTTCATTCCATAAAGCATCAGACGACAAAATACTTTTCAAAATTATCATAATTCGGGACATTGAAAAGTCTCTCTAACGCTTAGCAATTATACAGACTTTCTAATGCACGTGTCTTATGTCTCGCCAAGGGAAAAAAGCTCATGTGCTGGTCGAATGACTTTCTATATACATACCAACACAATTATCACATACAGAACAATGTGATGTTCTTGGTGGTCGATACATTTTACACGTTTGACAGAATTTTAGTTGAATTGTTTGACCGTTAATTTGCACCTCGACAATTCGACCTGGTAATGCAACATTCTGAGGATTGTTGGAAACGTCTAAAATAAATAAACATATGGATAAATGTATCTAGAAAACATTTTTATCTTTGATACAAACCTAATCTTTCAAGATATATAACTTCTTCTGGTGTAGCTCTTGGTATAATTCCTGGATCAGAGCAAGCAGCACGAAACATAACAGAAATAACAAAAATAAACAACAATCCTCCAATAACAGGAATAATTGGCGATAAACGCAAACTCAAATAACGACAGCTAAAAATAGGTGATAAAATATGGAAAAAACGTGAATGGCATTTGTTTCTTATTCAACTTACTCGAATGCAAAAAATAAGCTACATGTCACAATAATTAGAAGTAGAGCAAACATAAATATACCAATGTCACGACCGATCATACAACGTCCATGGCAAAGAATACGATTTTTGCTTGGAAGCGGAAGCTACGCTCAAAAAATAAGATTATCAAGAACACCTTTGGATAAATAAATTCTTTGCTTATTACCTGATATTTTTTCAACATGTTATCTCGCGAATGTATCGTTCAAGACGTTTTTAACACTATTGCTAAGTTCGGCCTATTGAGCAAACGTCTTGCCAACAAGTCACTTTAAAAAGTTATGAGCTTTGTCTGAAAATCCTATACATATGAAAAAATTTGCTTATTAGGTTTATTCGTCATCGAGAGCGAAAGAAGAATACCCTGCCCTGCGGCTATCGTTACCGATATAGGGTACTCTATCAGGGGTCGTATCACGAAAAAACTTAAGGCAAAGTCTAGACTTAAGTGTATAAAATTAGCATGTAAGTGCACGTAACGAAGACTTAAGTTTTTGTCTGATACAGCCCCTTGCGGCATAGCAGTTTCATTAGCTCGATATCTTCTCTGACAATGGCAAGTTTCTGAAATGGTCATCCATCTTGTTACTAATCATCAACTGCAGCTCTGGCTAGAAGGATAGCCTGGCCCGAGTTCTAAGACTAAGACTAAGACTGTTTTATTCGCGAAAAGTGTGAGTCATCAAAGGTCACCGACTAGAGGTCTGTGGGACAGTCCCAGTCCCGGTCCCGCGGGACTTTTTACGGGATCGAGACACAAAAAAAATCTTTTTTACGGGACCGGGAACGGGACCTAGAGGTCTGCTGGACGGTCCCGTGGAAGTTTTAATAGGACCGCGGTCAGGTTTTTTTGAAAATAGTCTTGTATGAAGTAAAAAAATATTTACGGGACTACGGGACCGGGACCAAAAATGAGTTCTTTCCACGGGATCGGGACCAAAAATGAGTTCTTTCCACGGGATCGGGACCAAAAATGAGTTCTTTCCACGGGATCGGGACCAAAAATGAGTTCTTTCCACGGGATCGGGACCAAAAACGTTTGGTCCCGCAGACCTCTATCGCTGACCTGTAATAACAATGACTCAAGCCAAGCAACAACAAAAGAGTAAAAAAAGAACAGAATAAACAAGACAACTAATGTTAGGACCAGAAGTAGTAAAAAGGAAAAAAAAGAAAATAAATGTGCAAGCTTTGGAGAAGGCGAGAGAACAGAAGATAGAGTACGAACTGGCACCAGTGGGACGAATCTACGGATGGCATCGTTTACGTGCTCAGTCCAAATGTGGACGGCCGTATCAGCATCGGTAGCCGTATAAAGGCCATGAGGTATAAGAGAGAGAACACGCTGTAGTTCAGGCCACTGGGCTTTTTTAAAGTCATAAAGATAACAATTAGAAGAAAAAAGAGGTTGAACAGGTACATCAAAAGTAGCAGATAAACAAAAATGAGAAGAACAACCAACAGGGGGAAAATAAGAGAAAGAAACATTGTTCTAGGAAGAAGGATAAAAGATATAGTCAATACACGTATTTGAAGTAGTAGTGACAGAAAAATCAACAAGAGAACACAGAAAAGAACTAGAGAGACTTTGAACATTGTACATTTCGGAAGACACATGAAAATTAAGATTAAGATCAGCACACAACAGGAGGTTAGAAGAGATAGAGAAATAGTTAGAAACAAAAGTGTGAAGAACATCAAAAACAAAATCAACAGGAACAGATTGCGAACGGTAACAATTATATAACAGAAAATCAACAGAACATTCTTTTGCCCAATTACAATCCCTAATCATGTACTAGCTTGAGAGCCAGCCGGAAAAAGTTTATTGTACATCACAACGTAGTGAGTATGCTATCAGGTGGGTGCACCGAGGCACAAGGCACAAGTAACTTGGCCAAAGTTATAACGTGACTTTGCCGACGCCGAGGTTTGAACACAGTACTTTTCAAGTACGTGATGAACAACATAACCATCCAGCCATGCTATCATCACTGAGAGCGAACCAGTCTTTTTTAGCAACAAGCCTCTATGATGTAGCAGCTTGCTATTGAGTGTGCTATCTGAATTTATCGAGGAAAAAGAATAATTAAATGATTCCTTTTTAAATGAATTTTTTATTGAGAAAAATAGCGAAAACTCTTCTTAGAATCGAGCACCACATGCAACGCAAGATTGTCCAGTCACTCTTCAAGATTATACTGAAGATTTCAGCAATGCTGAAAGCATAATCGTGAAGTTGGGAAGACAATCAAATAGAGAAGATTGTTGTTTTCTTGGTAAACTTCTGGTTTTTCCGTACGCTTTCAACGCCAACCATTCCGGTTGGGTGCTTCCACGCAGGTCCGCCCACTTTATACAGAGCATCTTGCCGCGAAAATTTCACTTTGTCCATCGTGTAGAGCATCAGAAATAATCTAAAGGTCTCGCTTACGTTGTTTTGAAAAAATGTGTGAAAAGTGGTTTTTTAGACAGCTCAAGTTTTTAGTGAGGGTGAAACCGAAGTCGGTAAAAATGAACGAAACATTGCATAATTATACATCAAATTGTAGCTCTTGACGAGTTGATTCTAATGATGGTGAAGGAATTCGGTCTCGATCTAACTTTACATTTGGGTGATACTCAATTTACTTGAAAAATTCCTGAAGTTTGACCTCGATTTTCTCTCAAAAAAATTCCGTTAAAACCTTACTTCATGAAATGAAAATTGAGGTATTATGATTCTATATTCCTGTTCAACATGAAGAATTCAACGTACTTCAACGTTTTCTGAGACTCCTTTGTGTTTCCGTACCGCAGTTCTCGAAGAGGATTTCTGGAAAACTGAGGATGAAAAATGAAAAGTGCCGAGGATAGTTGTATGGGCAAAGTTATAGATCCTACTAAGTAGTTGCTATCCTGAAAAAATCTCAAAAAATTTTGGGAGCGTTTGGGAGAAAATCGAGGTCAAACTTCAGGAATTTTTCAAGTAAATTGAGTATCACCCAAATGTAAAGTTAGATCGAGACCGAATTCCTTCACCATCATTAGAATCAACTCGTCAAGAGCTACAATTTGATGTATAATTATGCAATGTTTCGTTCATTTTCACCGACTTCGGTTTCACCCTCACTAAAAACTTGAGCTGTCTAAAAAACCACTTCTGGATACTTCCATTTAGCTCCGCCCAGTTTATACATGACCCAAGAGCCGGAAAAAATTGAATACTCTTCCCGTGTAGAGCATAAAAAGTTACATAGAAATCCATATTTGTTCACTAAAAAAGTCACAGTCTATATGCCTTTTCAAGGATGTCACTACGTAGCCAATATAAACCCGAAAATCGTAACTCGAAGGAGTACATCTTTGTTTCTACAGGTTCTTCCACTTTTCTCCACGTCCTGCTTAATTCTTCGGGACTACCCATGTCGTCAAAGTCGCGAAGAAATGGCTGATTAAGCACTATTAATTAGTCGACTAACCGTGCACTTACTCGCGGTTTTTAAGCAGAATTTTTTAGTGATTAATCCGATTTTGAAAGAAAATCGTCGATCAAGCGCGATTATTGCTGAATTCGTGCATTTTTTAGAAAAATCGATGATTACTTGAGATTTCACCAATAATCGTGCAGAATCTGCACTGCAGATTCATTAATTTACTAAATCTGAAATCAATTAAGATACCACTTGGTTTCGTGATATATCAGGGCACAATCTTGTTTCTTTTTTTAAATGTTGTTTTTTATATAGTCGGTTTAACCGACTATATAAAAAATCCATATACAATTAAACTTTTTCACCACCACGAAAAGCATTACCTTTTGTGTTCATCAAATAAAGTATATGCTGCTTGTTTCAAAAATATATTTGAAATCATTCGATATTGTTTATCCATTACTTCTCGTTTTCACATTATGTATTAAATCTTATCATAATATTTACTTATTGTTGATCATTTTCAAAATTGTGGAACTTATTCATCAGACAAATTAAGAAAAACCTGGTTAACTTTTCGGATACCTTTATTTTCCGCAGAGACAAAAACGAAGATCGAAAATCGCGTTCTGTTATGCCCTAGAAAAAAGTGTTGGGTACATTTCAAGACCAATCTGAGATTCGTAGCACTTAAAATGGCGGAAAAAATCTTGGAATTACGCAATACTACAAGACAAAAAACAATGTAGAGGAATGAAAGAAAAGGAGAATAGCAGAGTTTTAGGTGCTCTTAGAAAAATGCTTATGACTTTTGATGGGGATATTGCACAGAGCTCAGCAACAGCATTTTGAAGAGAACACTTTTCTCTGTATGAGTAGGCATTTAAACGGCTTTGGGCTGGTCAGCACACACGTGGACGAGTTTTGGAAAGTAAACAATGATGAATTAGAATCTCCAGTGGCCAGTCTTAAAAACTCCATAACTTTTGAAAGAAGAGCTATACAATCAAATCCTTTGTAGGTTAAGACTAGGACATCATATAGTATCTATCGGCAAAAGATCATGGAAATCAGAGGGTATCAGCTAGGGACCTTCCCTCGTAAGTTTTTTTTGTACAACTCGGTCTAACTAATTAAAATTGAAAAAGATTTCTTTTTTCTGGACAACTACAGCTTTTGATATGGAGGACTGTAGCATATCTTTTTACTATCCTGAAATTGATTATTTTTATTGTCCACTGGCTTATACAAATGTTAGCATAATACCGTGAACATTGGAAGATTTACCAAATGTTCGGATATGCATTTATGAGGATTCCACAAGAATTAAATCTAATTAATACTCGCGTAATTTTCATGCGTGTTTGTCGAATTTTCACGGTTGCTTCAGGTTCTGCTTCATTTTCAAATTTGGTTTGAGTTTACTCTTTAAAACTACTTGACACGGTTATTTGAAGTCTACTGCGCTTCAGTTTGTAGACGAAACATTTCCCTTCAATGGGGAATTCCACTTCCCTGGAATGTCGTTCACATTTCTAACATTTGTTTCTAGAAGGTTATGATTATTATTCAGATGGCACAAAAATCGCACTTTTTCTTAGTTTTAAAAACTTTTTATATCTCGTCAAAGGTTCACCAAACGAAGTCGCACAACATTTCATTTTGTAGAGAAATACTTACTATATCAGCTACAATACTAGCACTTTCAATAAAATATATCATGCAAAATAGAATGATGTTTCTAATAATGGCGACTGTAAAATGAAGTCGCCAATGATGGAAATAATAAAAGATGTCTGAATTTTGCACTTTGAACTTTTTCCAATTGTCGTAACAGACAGACTGATTGTAAGATGGACATAGGACTACTCTATGATAATTTGATAGTATCAAAGAATGAAGATCAAAAGGTCTATAAATCAAGTCATTCATACGAATATTGTACTCTTGCAATTTTCATTATCTACGCTATACTAGAAATATTTCAGCTCATACGAACACAACAACAGATATAATGTCTTTCTTGCAGCTCGGCACATTTTGTCTACTGAATTTCGCCGGTAAACCACGATTTCGTGCGAGTCCTCTGCATACTACTATGCTGTTCTACATATCAAACCCACCACACTCAAGATTTTATCTTTCGGAAGTCAGATTTCATTATTTGACGGCGACAAATCCAATAAATGGTTTTCAAAACAGTCGGCGTCATATAAGAGCATGTTTAACTTCAAGAATCGCTAGTTTACGAGAGAAATATAGGGAACTACGTTTGGAAAACACATGTTTTGCACTTCAACAGATGATTATTAGAGGTAAAGTAGGCTTTTACACACCATATTTGGACATATTACTTTAACCAACAATGGATCGATATTTCTTGGAATTTTTGGGAAAACTTTTCATCAAGTAAGATGAAATTAAAAACTCTGAAAACCTGCAGTAGAGTCTGAAGTATCTGCTGTAAACATTTGGACTCGACTGAATAATTTTTCGCAGTGTCATAACGTAACTGAATTGGAAACACCAGTCTTTTAAACATTACACATGCAGATCACTGTCTGTAACAGGCGTATTTGTGATGATGCTCATATCTTTGCGAATAACCGTGAGAAAATCTCGAAAGATCATCATCAAAAATCATCCAAATCAAAATTTTGAGAAAAAAAGAAGATTTACTCTTAAGAGCAACCACTCCTATAAACGCAAAGTGATCATTAACTTCTAAATTATGTTCTCAACGTGCATTCCAGATTCTATGAGTAAGAATCGAGATCTGGAATGCTTCCCTGTAGAAGTTTTTGAAATTAAAAATAATTCATTGTGATAAACTTGACTTCAATGACTGAATAACATACTGCATTATTTTTTTCTCTTATTCAAGGATATTTCCGCTTTTGTTTTTCATATTTACATCGATTTTACTGTATAACTTTACTTATCTCTTATATCTATTTACAACTGAAGATTATCGAGGAAAAAAAGAATGTTTATACTTTATCCTCCCTCTTCGTTCATATATACGTCTTTGTGTATGTATGTGTATATTTTATACATACTTGATAAAAACTCACACTTTTCATCCATCGCTCATCGTCATATTAGTTACTAAAGTCAAGTTTGTATAATCAGTATATATATATTTGACATTTGTTCGTGAACATTCATTAACGACATTGTACAAATATCATCCATAAATCGTTCAATATTATTACAGAAAAAAAAAGATCATTTGTCGTGATTTTATTGCGCAAACAAATTTATACGCAACTTGTTCGTGTTTGTAAAGAAAGAGTAAGAGAAAAAGAACTATTTTTAACTACATAGAATCAGAGTTTTATTGAAAAACGGATCATTGGTGAGTAATGATTTTGATTATCCAACATTATTGTTAAAATTCTGGCTTTGTAATACAATATTACCGCTAAATAATGAATTGATGTAAAAAGATGTGTTAAAGTATACTATTCGATGTGTCTTCTTGCAGTGATTTTCATTATTTGACTAACGGTCAGAAATGAAATTTGGAATTACTTTATACAACACATTTTTCGAAGAATGTTGGTTCGGAGAGGAGGAGAAAGAATAGTTTTTAAAAAATATATTTGTACATAAACTATTGAAATTATTCTATTGACAACTATTATTATGACTATAATTATCTAAACCACATAAATCAGTACTTAATTTGGTACTCCTTTTTTGTGTCAATATTTAAACCCACATTATAATGAAATATTTTCTATTTATTTCAACTTTATTAGTTGTTTTAACGTTACCACCACAACAAGTTTTTTGTTCTATAAATTTAACGTAATTTTTTATTTGAGGAACTTATATTATACTGTGAATAACGCTTTTTTAGGCCTCTACAATTGTAAGATTTTAATCTTTTCGTCAACACTGTCCAACAACAGAATCGTTTGGTGAAGATTGTTTACTTGAAAATTCTGATCTACTTAATTATTGTAATAATCACAGTATGTTAGATACAAGATCAGACGAAATTCTCTCAAATGTTCCGCATGCGGCATTGTTTGTCAAAGTATGTTTTCTATCGGTATAATGTCACATTATTAATTTATCTGTTGTTTTCAGCGTTCTGAAATCGATTTTTCTCATCGAACTCCATGCCCAATTTGTCAAAAATGGTTTATGGTTTTATTTCTGAAATCATCAGCCAAAGAACTTGCATTGACTGTTTACGCTGTTAATATGAAAAATCCTGAACAAGAATTTCGATCATGTCATTCAAATCCTCCCGTAGTTATTCTAAATGATCAACAAACAGTGTTAACCGATAGTAAAGAAATTGAATATGAAATAACAACACGATTTCAACAAGTGAATTTAAGATCAGATAAAGAGGCAGAACATGCAATTGCCGATATTTACATTGTAAAATTGATTTTTATCACATAATATAACAATTTATACTGATCTACTATTTTATCGTTTCTAGAAATTTCATGCATATTTAAAAGCTGATCAGAAAACATTTATGGCAAGAGAACGTTCGTTAACAGTTGAACTAAAAAAATTAGATTTATTTCTACAACGAAGAGATACCAAATTCTTATGTGGTGATCAAATGACGTATGCTGATTGCGATATCTTACCAAAACTTCAACACATACGAATTGCTGGACAAGTAAGTCTAAGATTGATAAGTATTTTGCTATTATGAAGAGAAAACTTCACTAATAATAATTGTTTATATCTTCAAAGATCTATCGTAACTATTCGATTCCAACAGATTTCAAATATTTATGGCAATATTTAAAAAATGCTTATGAGACTAAAGCATTTCGTGAATCGTGTCCCTATGATCAAGATATTATTTTACATTATGAAACAAAAACGGATATGGGTACAAAACTCTATCCAAAAAATCGTCATCCATATTTGCAACCACCAACATTAACATTTACAATCATAAATGAGAATAGAGTAATAAGTAATTTGAAGGATGATAAACAAGAAAGATAAACTTTATCGTTGTTGTATAAATGTATATTTATTTTTTTTAAATAGAAGAATCAAATAAGTCTGTAAGTAATTATTGTTTAGAATTGGAATGATGCAATCGAAACTTGAACATGATTCAAATGTTGATCTATGATAAAGTTGCAAATATATCATGTAACTTATTGTTGAATTTTTTATCTTAGTACAATTTTTAAATTAGCAATAATTGAGCAAATTTTTGACTAAATCTTACTTGCATACGCCAGTGTTAGTAAGATGGAATTGTTAACAATATAAAAAATTTCAAATTTGATCGATGATTTTGCAAACATGTATCACGCTATAATTTTTATATTGAAAGATTATAGAGCTTGTCTCAAAACTGATATTTCGATTTATTTTTGCTTTTTATTATTCTTTAATTGGTTATAAATAATCAATCATTCACAAAACTTTGGAGGAAATGAACAAGATTCTGTTAATGAATTATCTCCAATTTTACTTCGCATACACTACGGTTACACTACGCAAATAATCACGATTATCTTTAATCATGATTAAAAGATAATCGCGATTAAACATTTTCTAGTGTAACCGCAATTTTTTTGGATCATGATTAACGATATTTAATCACGATGAACAGAATTGTGTGTAACCGCACCAATGACGATTAAAAAGATAATCGTGATTTAACTCATACCTATTACTATAAATACTTACTGTGCAGGAGAGAACTCATTTTTGTGTTGGTAAGGTTAAAGTCAATACAGTAACACTTTTTAATTTGATCAATAGATTTGTTGACACCGGCTGCTAATAAACTCTTCTTGTACTTTTTTCCCAGCGCCACGATTCCGAAGACTAGCCATTTCATTCGATATCTTTTCATCTTTTAAAAAATTTAGCAGCAAGTTTGTTTCTTCCTCAGACCACCACGATCTTTTCACCTTCGTTTTATTATCGTAACTCTGCGTAGTCAATTTTAATAGAAAAATTATTATTATAAAATTATTACTTAATTATTACTTAATTATTTATTAATCTGTAAAAGAGTATAGTAGTGCCAGAAAAATTCTTCAGTAGGCAAAACAACGTTCAGCTGATTAGTTATTGCAGTTGAGCAGTCATATGCAAGCGCCGCTATCATGATCCTTTTTTTGATAGAGGCGGTTGAAATTACTCACGATTAAATTTAATCGCGATTAAAGATAATCATCTTCCGAACATGATTATCTTTACTCATGATTTTCCAAATAATCGTGAGTACAAAGTAGCGGTTACGCAAAACTACAAGTTATCAATCGTTTTGCAATAACTCATTTTCACAATTGGGTAAAACATAAGTCAGTCAGATAGAGCGACATTCTCTCGGACTCCAATATCTCAGTTGATCCTTTAGCTCCACAACAATTGAGTATTCTAGAAAAAAGCATTAGAAAACAAAACGTAAAACAAGACTATGTTACCAATTATTACCATTTCTCAGAGTCAAACCTTCATTCTATCTTTACTACTTCTACACGTGCAACTTCTCACTTCCAGCAAAACTGCATCTAATTATATACAAAACAATTCGCAAATTTACATTTCTAACCTAACTGTAGACATTCACAAAAGAAACAAAAAACAGTATGCTATTCAAACGACATAAAAAAGCAGCACCTCTAAATTGCATACGATTTTGAAGACAAATAAGTACATTGGAAAAA
This sequence comes from Didymodactylos carnosus, assembly GCA_905250885.1. Lineage (NCBI taxonomy): Eukaryota > Metazoa > Rotifera > Eurotatoria > Philodinida > Philodinidae > Didymodactylos > Didymodactylos carnosus. The sequence continues at coordinate 3,464 of CAJNOQ010000989.1, read as the reverse complement.
AATCCAGTCAGAAACACAAATCAAACTAGTTCCTCATGACCAAACTTTTCCTAGCTGTTTACAACGTTTCTCTTATATTTGTATGTGATTCGATTTTGGCGAATGGGAAAAAAACCGAAAATATAAATGGCACTGTTAGCTAAACTTCTACTATCAATTCATTACTTGGATGATAAATAAAATGAGTAAACAGAATATTTTAATATGAATCAGGATTTGTCTACTCTTGACGATTTCTGATTTAGACTGGCATGGTATTCATACGTCAACAGATTCTACGCACGCAATTCCCTTGCATGATCTTTTACATGATCAAACTTGATATCAGTATTTCTTTTGCAAACATTTTACAGCACTTTGTGTTTATGCTATTATTTGTAAGAAGAACAGGTGAAATAAGCACATGGCTAACGAGTAAATTGAGACATGAATCCGCATTCAAAAAATTTAACGTTAGAATCGAATATACTACCCAAGTAAACTCCACATTAGGCAATTTTGACTAGGCAAGTGGACACGTGTCATAAAAGTGATACGAAAGCCTGTAAACATTATTTTCATAGGTTTTCCTATGTGTTCTTCCCAATGGTGTGATCTACAAGTTCAAAGATGTTTTATCAGGGTTTTCCAGAGATTCGGTCTTTGGAAAACCCGGCTAGAAGTGTTTTTGAACTTTGTGAACCACATCATTGAAAAGAGTACGTAGGAAAACCTTTCATAGGCTTTCAAACTGCTTCTAAATCAAAAATCCTATTACATAGGCAAAATTGCTACGAGAATGCTACAAATCTGTCATTTCATTAAATCAAACGATTTTTGCGCATAAAAACATATAACTGGCATATCATTCGATGCAGTTCGATGCGCTAATTCTACATATATATCATTCATATCACCGGAAAAAAAATAAAGTTGGTTTTGAGTTGTTGAGAAGTGTTTTGTCGTATTCAGCACATTCAATAACCCAGAAGATTTTCTATTTTTGGCGAGGGGTACTTCCAAAAGTTTAAGAAAATTTTTCAAACTAATATCATTTTCCCATGGAAATGTTTTTTGTCATTTTGTTTCAAAATTTTTCCTAAACTTTTGGAAGTACCCCTCGCCAAAAATAGAAAATCTTTTGAGTTATCGAGTGTGCTGGATACGAAAAAGCACTTTTAGAAACTCCAAACCAACTTTATTTTTTTTGTTCCCGTAATATAAGTTTTTAATGAAATTGCTTTTGTGGTGAGAAAAATGGAAGCAGAATACCTGGCGAGCTCTTCGCTTTCACCCGTCAAGCACACACTCTTGCCTAGTCAGTTCGATGCGTCGAAGTCTCCTCTTTCAGAATCTAGATCACTTCGACCAAAAAAGAGTTTCTGAGAGGCTTCTTGTCTGCCAACTCAGTCTTCAGCCAATTTTTAGCAATTCTTCCGTAGTCACCGTGAATGAAATATCGTCGTTTTAGTAATAAAGGTATTACAATAAAACCTCTATTAGTGAACACCTCTGTAAAGTGAACACCTCCTCAGTGAACATGCTCTCAGGTCCGACGGAGTGATTTTTGCTGGAAATGCACCTCTGTATTTTGAACATGAATACTTTTTTCTCAGTTTCTCCTGCTATTTCAACCTCTAATGTGAACACACATGCAATGTTTCTCTCTCTACTGTTTATCATCTGTTCCTTTTGTACTAATACATATGCTTTATGTCCTAAAACTGACCACTGTGCGTATGAAAAAAAGTTAATGCATTAGAATCAAAATTAACTGATGGTCACATCACATTGGTTCAAAAACAAAAGAGAAACAACGTTAGAGGATTTTTTTGAAAAAAATTAAATTTTGTGTTGTAATTGAAATATTTTTCAATTCAAATATATTTCAATGAAAATAGATAAACAATATAAGCTCCTACTTAATTCAGGGCTAGTGTAGAAGCAGACATTCTAAAACTTTTTCTTCATTTCTCAGCAAAACATGCATCATCTCTCTAAAGTGAACACCTCCCTATAGTGAACGTTTTTGAAAAGTCCCGACGGTGTTCACAATAGAGAGGTTTTACTGATAAACTAAAATATAATTCAGTCATTTATATACGAATTGAGACAACTTTTTGCTTCATCATAAAGATGTATAGCATTACTATATTACGTCTAGAATGACCTTCAAACTTGTTTAACGTTTTTCTCGAAACAAGACTTTGGCGCTGCAAAACCGTACCCAGATCATTGGTTACGATGGCCATAAACGACGAATTACGACCGTGTACTGTAACGTAACATGCCGTAACTTGACGTAATTTGGCCGTAATCCTATGCTCTGTAACACTGCAGCCGTAAACAACTTTTTACGAGACCGTTTACGACCGTAATCGCTCGTTTGCGGAGGCAATATCACAGAGTATAGGATTACAGCGTCGTAAAACGATTTTACGGCCATTTACTGGCTGTGTTGAATCACCTGGGTATTTCCACGTAGATGTTTCATCGCATTAGTTTCATTTTTTTTTTATTTTAAAGCTGAGACCCAAATCTAAAAATTGTTGGGATCAGACATTTTTACTTTTTGCTTCCAGAGCCCAGAAATGTGAACACTCTCTCAAGTATAAGGAGTTTTCCGGAGTTTTGACTTTGGATATGTATGAAAAATGAAAGGAAACGAACATCAAAATTTAGATTTAAGTCTCAGCTTCAAAATAAAAGAAAAATGAAGCTGATGCAATGAAATGTCGAAGAGGAGAATACGATTTTGTTGAGAGCCCCATTTCGTTCCTCAATCCACCTATAACCCGGCAACGCTCTAAGCTTTCGAGTTTAGGCTTTATCATAGACTTTTTAGATGCTAACTAGTGACTTCTGCAAGTTTCAATAAAATCAGTGTTAAAACAACGAATATTGGCCTGAGAGAGGGGCTATACTATCATTTGCAGCAGTGAAGTGGAACGTCTATGACAAGATGAGGACAGCTCTTCAGTCGATTTTCGGGAATTTTCTAGTTTATAAATATCTTTTGTAACATCGATAATAATCGTTAAACGCTCGAAACTGATTCCAGACAAAGGTAATCAGGAAATCTTCAATAGTATTGTTTCTTCTGTATAATAACAATGTTAAAATTAGGACAAAGTCGCAATTTTTGACTATTCAGTCACATTAAAAACAGTTTTTAATTGTAAAAAAAATTAAATGTAATTTCGTAATTAAACACATTAAAGTCTTACTCGAAATATACCACGTTTCAATTTTTTCTGCTTGATTGAAAGAAAGAATAAATAAATAAAAAGAATTGCATAGTAGATTCACGCTAGTTTTTTTTGTCATATAAAAGACTACAGATTATACGTCCATCCCATAGCCAGTCTATATTAGTCATTCAGACTAAAAGAAAAAGAATCGTCTAGATAAAAACATAGTAATATATTTGTTTCAGATTGTATATTGAAAGAGCGGTTTTGGTATGAATATAAATAAAGTACTGC